>CM051258.1:35169773-35272273 GCA_027921565.1 Artemia sinica
CCTATGAAAGGCTAAGAAACCTAGCTCAGAAAAGTCGAAAATAGCAAAATACTCATCCCAAACTATTGGTTTCAGACACCACACACCTATGAAAGACTAAGAAATCCAACTCAAAAAAGCCCGAAATAGTAATTTACATATCCCAAATCATAAGTTTCAGACAGCATTCACCTACGAAATACTAAGAAACCTTAGCTCAGAAAAGTCTGAAATAACCAACTACTCATCCCAAACTCGAAGTTTCAGACAACAAACACCTATGAGTGACTAAGAATCCTAGCTCTGAAAAGTCCAAAAAGCAAACTACACCTCTCAAATCATAATTTTCTGAAAGGACACACCTATGAAAGGCTAAGAAATCTAGCTCAGAAAAGTCAAAAATAGCAAATTAACCATCCCAAATCATAGGTTTCAGTCAACACACACCAACGAAAGACTAAGAAACCTAGCTCAGAAAAGTCAAAAATAGCAAACTACTCATCCCGAACTATTGGTTTCAGACAACATTCACCTACGAAATACTGGAAAACTTTAGCTCAGAAAAGCCTGAAATAGCAAACTAAACATCCCAAATCATAATTTTCTAACAACACATATCTATGAAAGGCTAAGAAACCTAGCTCAGAAAAGTCGAAAATAGCAAACTACACATCCCAAATCATTTTTCAGACACCACACACCTATGAAAGACTAAGAAATCCAACTCAGAAAAGTCAAAAATAGCAAACTACATATCCAATATCATAAGTTTCAGTCACCACACACCTATGAAAGACTAAGAAATCCAACTCAAAAAAGCCCGAAATAGTAATTTACATATCCCAAATCATAAGTTTCAGACAGCATTCACCTACGAAATACTAAGAAACCTTAGCTCAGAAAAGTCTGAAATAGCCAACTACTCATCCCAAACTCAAAGTTTCAGACAACAAACACCTACGAGTGACTAAGAATCCTAGCTCTGAAAAGTCCAAAAAGCAAACTACACCTCCCAAATCATAATTTTCAGAAAGGACACACCTATGAAAGGCTAAGAAATCTAGCTCAGAAAAGTCAAAAATAGCAAATTACCATCCCAAATCATAGGTTTCAGTCAACACACACCAACGAAAGACTAAGAAACCTAGCTCAGAGAAGTCAAAAATAGCAAACTACTCATCCCAAACTATTGGTTTCAGACAACATTCACCTACGAAATACTAGAAAACTTTAGCTCAGAAAAGCCTGAAATAGCAAACTAAACATCCCAAATCATAATTTTCTAACAACACATATCTATGAAAGGCTAAGAAACCTAGCTCAGAAAAGTCGAAAATAGCAAACTACACATCCCAAATCATAGGTTTCAGACACCACACACCTATGAAAGACTAAGAAATCCAACTCAGAAAAGTCAAAAATAGCAAACTACATATCCCAAATCATAAGTTTCAGTCAACACACACCAACGAAAGGCTAAGAAACCTAGCTCATAAAAGCCTGAAAAAGCAAACTACTCATCCCAAACTATTGGTTTCAGACAACATTCACCTAGGAAATACTAGGAAACCTTAGCTCAGAAAAGCCTGAAGTAGCAAACTACACATCCCAAATCATAGGTTTCAGACAACACACATCAACGAACGACGGGGGATCGGGGGAGGACCTTTGGGACCCAGGGAGGACGTTTGGTGGTCCGGGGGGCAGTTGGGGACCGGTGGTGGGCCTTTGGGACCCCGTTGGTCCTTTGGGAGCTCGATGGGCCTTTGGGGGGCTGGTGGGCCCTTGAGGACCAGGGGAGGACCTTTGAGGGTCTGAGGAGGGCGTTTGGGGGGCTGGGGCTCTTTGGGAGCTTGGGGGAACTTTGAGTACCGGTGCTTCCTTCGGGGTTGGGGTAGGAGGATCGGAACCCGTTGGGGTTGGGTTAGAGGACCTCACAACACTGTTCAATGGAACTTGTGTATTATAACGACCACAGAGTTTCACCATTAAATTCTCTTCTAAAATCTCTTCAAAAATCATCTTTTAAAATGTCTCTAACTGTTTCGTCGAAATAGTTCCATAACCTGTCTAAAATAGTTTCGCCCAAATAATCCCTAAACGTAATTCAGCGTGTTCCTTTTGTTTGGCATCCCTGCGCTGGCTTATTTCAATTATTTGGAAACCTTTTCGCGCGCTAAGATCAAAACATTTGCTCGGAAACGATTCTTCTGGAAGAACTCCAGACATTAATAAACTTCGCGCCGGAGACAATTCAAACAATCATGACATCATGTGTGATCTAACTGTTTCTCGGAAACATTTCTGTTCGAAATCCAAAGACATTAATTAACTTTACGTTATCTGTCAGACATTAATTAACTGTTTCCCGGGAACTCGTAACATTTGGCTCGGAAACAATAACAAATACTATTTCTGGATCATAACATCTGCCTCGAACAGGAAGGAAGTGTCATTAACTTTGCTTCGAACGACAACAACATTGACCCCATTAACCACGTGTTCTCTCTAATGACTCTGTTCAAAACAACAACAACATTGACCTTGGCATTTTGCCTCGGAAACAACAACAACATTGACCTTGGCATTTTGCCTCGGAAACAATAACAACATTGACCTTCGCTGAGAGCGTGCCAAAAACACACCTGGAGAAAGAGGTCATTGACCCCATTAACCACGTGGTTCTATGCCCATATATGGACTCCTGTCACGACTCAATAAGGCATCTCTACTAGCGTTGCCTATAGTAATGGCCATATGGCTCCAATGTTTTATTATTTATTATTTGTTTTCCCCAGAGGTACTTCATATGGAAGGGGTCGTCGTAGAAACTTCAAAGGGGGCTCATTCGATTGGAAATCGAGAGTTCTAGTGCCCTTTTTAATAGCCGAAAATGATTGGAGGGCAACTAGCCCCCCCACTCCCACTATTCCCCCAAACACATCCAATCAAAATTTTAAGATAGCCATTTTGTTCAGCGTAGTTGATTTCCAGATAGAAAATATATTTTTGAGGAGGACACTCCCCCACAACTCTCAGGGCAAGGGTTTTAAGTTATGCCCTGGGGGCATATAAGGTTTCTATAGAAGGTTTTTTCGTAGAAACTTCAAAAAGGTTCATTCGATCGGAAATTAAAGGGCTAGTGCCCTCTTTAATAGTCGAAAGTGATTGGAGTGTAACTAGCCCCCCTCTCCCCCCCCCCTGCCCGATCATTTCCCCAAACACATCCAATCAAAATTTTGAGCTAGCCATTTTGTTCAGCTTAGTTGATTTCCAGATTGAAAATATATTTTTGAGGAGGGCACTCCCCCAAAACCCTCTTGGCAAGGGTTTTAAGTTATTCCCTGGGGGCATATAAGGTTATTATAGAAGGCGTTGTCGTAGAAACTTCAAAACAGGCTCATTCGATTGGAAATTAAAGGGCTAGTGCCATTTTTAATAGTTGAAAGTGATTGGAGTGCAACTAGCCACCCCCCCCCCCCCCCCCCCAACGCCCATCATTTCCCCAAACACATCCAATCAAAATTTTGAGATAGCCATTTTGTTCAGCGTAGTTGATTTCCAGATAGAAACTATGTTTTTGAGGAGGAGACTCCCCCACAACCTTCAGGGCAAGGGTTTTAAGATATGACCTGGGGACATATATGGTTTTTATAGAAGGCGTTGTCGTAGAAACTTCAAAAAAGGCTCATTCGATTGGAAATTCAAAGGGATAGTGCCCTTTTTAATAGTCGAAAGAGATTGGAGGGCAACTAGCCCCCCCCCCACGCCCATCATTCCTCCAAACACATCCAATCAAAATTTTGAGATTGCCATTTCGTTCAGCATTGTTGATTTCCAGATAGAAAATATATTTTTGAGGAGGACAATCCCCATAACCCTCAGGGCAAGGGTTTTAAGTTATGCCCTTGGGGCATATAAGGTTTTTATAAAAGGCGGTGTCGTAGAAACTTCAAAAAAGGCTCACTCGATTGGAAATTCAAGGGGCTAGGGCGCTTTTTAATACTCGAAAGTGATTTGAGGGCAACTAACCCCCCTCTCACGCCCACCTTTTCCCCAAACACATCCAATCAAAATTTTGAGACAGCCATTTTATTAAACGTAGTTTTAAGTTCTGGAAATTAGGTCTTTGAGGATGACAGTTCCCCCACATCCCTCAGGGAAAGAGTTGTAATTTAAGGATTCTCCGAATCCTTCCCATTATTTCTTATGGAAGGGATGCTCGTATAAACTTTGGAGAGGTCTCATTTGACTGAATATTGAAAGTTCTTGTTCACTTTTGAAGAGTCAAAAGAAATAGGAGGGTGACTAGCCCCCCCCCTCCTCCATGCCCTGATAAAAACTGCATCAGATAAAAATTTTGAGATAGACATTTTGTTAAAATTGTTCAAAGTTCTGATAAACAAAAACTCCGGTGTTGACACAGCCCATCAGGGCCCGGGGGTAGGCGTTGTAAGTTATGCCCTGGGGCATAACTTATTAATGGGGTTTTATAACTTATGGGAAGGGGTTTTGTATGGGAAGAACACATAGGAAATCTATTATAATTATCCAATTATAAGGTTCGAATACATACTCTGAGATAGATGTAAAATTGCTTTGCACACAAAATCCTATTAAGTTCAATTCAAAACAGTCGTGATCCCTTTGTGTCAGCAAGTGAAATGGTCTAAACCCCTTATTGGAGCTATTTTTTCAATCCATTCATTCTTGTCAATCGCTGTCCACAAGTTATGCAAGCTGTCTATTGTTCATATATAAGGTTTTTATCAAAGAGGTAATCGTATAGACTTTGAAAAAAGCCTCATTCGGTTTAAATTGAAAGTTCTAGATCCGTTTTTTAAAGTCAATAATAATCGGACAGTAAGCACCCCCCCCCCCCATGCCATAAAAACTTGAAAATTTTTGCAATCAAAAACGAACAAAAATTAATTTAAAAAAACTCTGTGGTGAAACTCTGTGGTCGTTATAACACACAAGTTCCATTTGAACAGTGTTGTGAGGTCCCCTACCACAACCCCAAAGGACTCCGATCCCCCCACCCCAACCCCGAAGGAAGCCCCCGGTCCTCAAAGGTTTTCTGGGCTCCCAAAGGGCCCCCGGCCCCCCAATGGCTCCTGAGCCCTCATTATAATACTTTTTAAGGCTTTATTATATCTTTTCAGAACAAATTATTTTTTTAGGGAATTATTTCGGTGAAGCAGTTAGAGACATTTTAAAAGATGATTTAAAAGATGATTTTAGAAGAGGATTTGAGGGTGAAACTTGGTGGTCGTTATAATACACAACTTCCATTTGAACAGTGTTGTGAGGTCCCCTACCACAACCCCAAAGGGATCCGATCCCCCCACCCCAACCCCGAAGGAAACCACCGGTCCTCAAAGGCCCCCCAAGCTCCCAAAGGGCCCCCGGCGCCCCAATGGCTCCTGAGCCCCCATTATAATACTTTTTAAGGCTTTATTATATCTTTTCAGAACAAATTATTATTTTAGGGAATGATTTCGGTGAAACAGTTAGAGTCATTTTAAAAGATGATTTTAAAGATGATTTTAGAAGAGGATTTGAGGGCGAAACTCTGTGGTCGTTATAATACACAAGTTCCATTTGAACAGTGTTGTGAGGTCCCCTACCCCAACCCCAAAGGGATCCGATCCCCCTACCCCAACCCCGAAGGAAGCCACCGGTCCTCAAAGGTCCCCCAAGCTCCCAAAGGACCACCCAGCCCTCAAGGGCCCCCTCTGAGCCTCAAAGACCCTCCCCGGGCTCCCGTCTTTCGTAGGTGAATGTTGTCTGAAACTTATGTTTTGGGGTGTATGGGTTGCTATTTTTGACTTTTCTGAGCTGGATTTCTTAGCCTTTCATAGGTGTGTGTTGTCTGAAACTTATGATTTGGGACGAGTGGTTTGCTATTTTTGACTTTCCTGAGCTGGATTTCTTACCCTTTCATAGGTGTGTAGTGTCAGAAAATTATGATTTGGGATGTGTAGTTTGCTAGTTGAACTTTTCAGAGCTAGATTTCTTAGTCTTTCGTTGCTGTGTGCTGTCTAAAATCTATGATTTGGGATGTGTGGGTTGCTATTTTTTGACTTTTCTGAGCTGGATTTCTTAGCCTTTCATAGGTGTGTGTTGTCTGAAACTTATGACTTGGGACGAGTGGTTTGCTATTTTTGACTTTTCTGAGCTAGATTTCTTAGTCTTTCGTTGGTGTGTGTTGTCTGAAACCTATGATTTAGGGTATGTCATTTTTAGCCTAATTGCATAGCTACTAAAGGAACATTTTTGTTGTATCTATTGGTATCAATATTCCGTTTTTTAGAGTTTCGGTTACTATTTAGCCTTACGTGCCTGAAATCATGAATTAGAATATTTAATTAGCTGTTTGGGCTTTCAGACATAGTTTTTTAGATGTTCATGGGTGTTAGGTTCCTGGAGGGTTTTATGACTCCTCCCTCCAATGAATTCAGATGGTTTTAGGACTCATCCCCCTAGTCATACACACGTTCACTCTTAAACATCCAGAAACGATTGTCCCATGATATAGAATAGTTTTTACCATGTCTTATGCATTTATCACGATCAGGCATGTCCTTCGGTATCCAGTGCGCGAAGAACCTGACCTCGTTTTCAGGACGGTGATAAACCCTTTCAAATTTAGGACACTTAAATTCTTCTAGATTGAAAAGTGGAATCCTAGGGTCACACTTTTGAATTAAAACTTTATCTGTAGGTACATTACCCTTTACATAGAGTGCTTCAACCCCGAAAAAGCTGCAAATTTCACTGACTTCCTCCTGGACATTTCTCAGTTCCTGACCACTATTATTAAGTGGTGTAATCACTCTATCGTAGAATCCCAGTCTGTTCATATGATGTAATGTAGTACTCCACAAGCTTTTATCATACTCAAACATATTATAGTTCACCATCTAATGATAACAGTCAATTTCTTCGAGCTCCATTGACAATAATAAAAATGCACATTCAAATATAACACCACAAGATGATTTTTTCAAACCGATAAATTCTGTGTCATACAGTCCTATCATCTTGGAAGCTATTAATGTAGTTGTTAAGAAGAGAAATACATCATCAAACTTTTATACCTTCGCTCAAGGTTGAATGGAGTTATGGCTAGGTGGATGACTCCTAAAACCATCTGAATTCATCGTGGGGAGGAGTCATAGAACTCACGGTATCTATTGCTTGCAAATGAAGTCTGGAAATTACAATTTTTTTTATAATTTCTGTATTGTGTATCCAAGAGGTGAATTCAAGAATGATATTTTGTCATTTTAAGATACGTACAAAAAAAAAGATAAAAAATAAATAAAGTTGAATAATTTCGAAGTTTAAAAAAAAGTTAGTTTTATGAAAAAAAAATATTGAATTAGAACCATCAGTCCTCATCATCATGAGTATCCAAAACTGGACTGAAGTTTCACATTTGAACTAGAGAATTGTATTTTCCATAATTTTCTTACAAGAAACTAGAGTTTACGGTCGAAAAACCCTTATTAGCTCAGATTTTACGGAAATAGTTTTAATTTCGATCCAAAAATAGACTTAAGTTCCACATTTGAACCAGAGAATTGTATTTTCCATAATTTTCTTACAAAAAAACTAGAGTTTACGGTCAAAAACCCTTAATAGCTCAGATTTTACGGAAATAGTGTGTCTGACAATAGATGTACGCAAATTCCTTTTCTTACATCTCCGATGTTTTAATATACATTCTAAACGCTTGATATGCTAGCTTACTCTAAAAAATAATGAACACATAACAATGTAATATTTTTAATGAAATAATGCTATGTAGAATATTAATACAAAAATATATTATGATACATTATTAATATCAATGATTAACTTTGGACATTTTGAATCTGTTCCATAAAATAGTTTACCATGTTCTCTCTTGATATTGTAGTTATTGTCTTCTCTTAGTTCGTAATCAGTATAATAATCATTATTTCATTTTGAATCATACACAACTTTTACTGGTGTCTCATGAACAGGCTCAATATGCTTTTCGTCTTTGCTATTATTTGATTCATTGACTGTTTGATCAATGCCAGTAATGTTTGCTGGTGCTCTGTTTTTCATCGTTTCATCTTTATATTCCGTAGTGATATTTTTTGACAATGCCATTTTTATTTTTCTGGCAATTTTACTGTCTATTAACACATTATTTTTACACAGGTAACAGTTTCGGCACGTAAACAAGATATGGTTTACGATAATAGTAGCAGAGTAGGCCTTTCTTTTATTAGCCTTCCGTTGAATGCTAATACCCGAAAGCTGATGATTGGATGTATCCGTAGGTAATGTGTTACCTGCAGCAGTAGCAAGGAGTTGTCCTCTATCATCAACAATTATTTTTATGTTAGCATTCTCTTTGAGTGTAATCACCTTTGGAGATCTCAATCTCCTATAACCACTATCATAAGAGTGGAAATTTTTCGGTATTCCAAAGAAATATAATTCCTTACTGTCATGACAATGCATGCATACATTTCCGATAGTGCTACCACTTGTACTTGTTTCATAGTTTAAATACTTCTCCTTGTCGGCATTCAATGCTACAATAACCTTGTTATGTGAACACACTCTATTAGAATGTTCCATCTTCACTTTTTTTTTAAAGATATGACTTATGTGTTTATCGTTCTACTGCGTAAAAAATACTGATTTAATACATGCAGTAGACTAGGTAGTGACGATAACCGGTCATAGAATACCAGTGGGAAAGCCACGTCGTGTTTATGACCAATCATAGAGCACAATTGTTAGAACCGTAAGCATACTTTGACATTTTAAGATACGTACAAAAAGAAAAAAATAAATAAAGTTGAAAAATTTCGAAGTTTAAAAAAAATAATTTGTTTTTATGAAAAAATATTGAATTATTAGTTCAGATTTTACGGATATAGTTTTATTTTTCAATCCAAAAAAGGACTTAAGTTTCACATTTGAACCAGAGAATTGTATTTCCCATTATTTTCTTACAAAAAACTAGAGTTTACGGTCAAAAACCCTTATTAACTCAGATTTTAAGAAATAGTTTATTTTTTTGATCCATAAAAGGACTTACGTTTCACAATTGAACCAGAGAATTGTATTTTCCATAGTTTTCTTACAAAAAAACTATAGTTTACGGTCAAAAACCCCAATTAGCTCAGATTTTACGGAAATAGTTTTGTTTTTCGATACATAAATGAACTTAAGTTTCACATTTGAACCAGAGAATTGTATTTTCCATAATTTTCTTAGAAGAAACTAGAGTTTACAGTCAAAAACCCTTATTAGCTCAGATTTTACGGAAATAGTTTTATTTTTCGATCCAAAAAGGACTTAAGTTTCTTACAAAAAACTAGAGTTTACGGTCAAAAACCCTTATTAGCTCAGATTTTACGGAAATAGTTTTATTTTTCGATCCAAAAATGGACTTAAGTTTCACATTTGAACCAGAGAATTGTATTTTCCATAATTTTCTTACAAAAAACTAGAGTTTACGGTCAAAAACCCTTATTAGCTCAGATTTTACAGAAATAGTTTTATTTTTCGATCCTAAAAAGGACTTAAGTTTCACATTTGAACCAGAGAATTGTATTTTCCATAATTTTCTTACAAAAAACTAGAGTTTACGGTCAAAAACCCTTATTAGCTCAGATTTTACAGAAATAGTTTATTTTTTCGATCCAAAAATGGACTTGAGTTTCACATTTGAACCAGAGAATTGTATTTTCCATAATTTTCTTACTAAAAACTATAGTTTACGGTCAAAAACCCTTATTAGCTCAGATTTTACGGAAATAGTTTTATTTTTCGATCCAAAAATGGACTTAAGTTTCACATTTGAACCAGAGAATTGTATTTTCCATAATTTTCTTACAAAAAACTAGAGTTTGCGGTCAAAAATCCTTATTAGCTCAGATTTTACAGAAATAGTTTATTTTTTTCGATCCATAAATGGACTTAAGTTTCACATTTGAAGCAGAGAATTATATTTCGCATAATTTTCTTACAAAAAACTAGAGTTTACGGTCAAAAACCCTTATTAGCTCAGATTTTACGGAAATAGTTTTATTTTTCGATCCAAAAATGGACTTAAGTTTCACATTTGAACCAGAGAATTGTATTTTCCATAATTTTCTTACAAAAAACTAGAGTTTACGGTCAAAAACCCTTATTAGCTCAGATTTTACGGAAATAGTTTTATTTTTCGATCCATAAATGGACTTTAGTTTCACATTTGAAGCAGAGAATTGTATTTTCCATAATTTTCTTACACAAAACTAGAGTTTAGGGTCAAAAACCTTCATTAGTTCAGATTTTACGGAAATAGTTTTATTTTTCGATCCATAAATGGACTTAAGTTTCACATTTGAACCAGAGAATTGTATTTTCCATAGTTTTCTTACAACAAACTAAAGTTTACGGTCAAAAACCCTTATTAGCTCAGATTTTACGGAAATAATTTTATTTTTCGATCCAAAAATGGACTTAAGTTTCACATTTGAACCAGAGAATTGTATTTTTCATAATTTTCTTACAAAAAACTAGAGTTTACGGTCAAAAACTCTTATTAACTCAGATTTTACAAAAATGGTTTATTTTTCGATCCAAAAATGGACTTAAGTTTCACATTTGAAAGCTACGATCGTAATGAATGATACTTGTTATCAGAAAAAATGTCAATTGCAAAAAAAAATAAAAAAAAAATAAAAAATAAAAAAATGGGGAAGGTGAGGGGGCCAAAAAGTTGGAGGGGAGGGGGCACCCTTCGAGTTTGGGGATAGGGGACCTGGGGGGGGGGGGGGGGTTGATGTCTCTGCTGGTTAGGGTCATTGATGCTTATGATCCTTGATGGTTCGTACTCACATACATCTTACTACTTGATTTGCAAGGATTTCTAAGGTTTGTTCTGAATTTCATTATTAAAATTATTTTCTTGCCATCTACATCTCTCTTAGTATCAACTTTTTAGTATAATATAACGTTGGACCCTATTTTTAACTGACAACACTGTTCAAACACAACTTGTTTATTATACAGAACACATCGGAGAGGTAAAGCTAGGTCAACTCACAATGTCATTCTATCATCATTAACCATTTTCATAGATTGATATTGTCTCAAATTTATAACAAATTTTCTGAGTTAACAACCCCGAGGGGTTACCTTAACTGATAATTAATTTAACCCTTTTTTTCTTTTTTTTCCACCTTCATACAATCCAATTTGCAAATCCCTTACCCCTTTTTGTAAATGTCAATCAAACAATTCTGATTGTAGCATGCAATTTTTTAATAACTCCTTTTATCCACGTGAAGCTGAAGTGTAATTCCATGCGCAATTGACAACAATAAGGCAATCTCTGCCAGCTTTTTAGAATGTTCACGTGTAAGTGTAATGACACACGCGTGGGTTTTCCTTGCGCAATTCAATGTAGGTTTTCATGTAGGTTTAGAATCAGCACCTAGGTTATGAATGTAGGTTTTCATTAAATAGCAATGCCATGTATTTTTTCATGTAGGTTCTGTGGCTTTATATAACTTACTACTTACGTCAATTGAAACAATTGTACGTCAAAACAGTGAAAAACAATTTAAACGTCAAAACATCAACAGCAACAACAAAACAGAAAGTAAATCAAAAAAAGAGCCAAAACAGCTAAAAACAAAAATCCTGAAGCTAAAAAAATAACAATCAAATATAAGAGAAATTTCGAAGTGATATGATGCAAGAGCTGTAAAATAGCTGTAAATTTTAAAAAAGTGAAAAATCGGGAGAGTTACGAAACTGGGTAGTCAACAGTAAATATTTTAGCAGTAAATTCTTTGAAATATGAGACAGGAAGGGTTAGTTTACGCGAGCAGTCATAAGCAGCTTTGTGTGTGTGTGTGTGTTTTTTCTTCTTAATAGTTTTTGGATACTTTGAAGATTTTTCAAAACATAAGGATAGGATCTGTTGTTTTGGGCCTCTCTAATGTTTGTTAATCTCATGTTCAGCGCTCATATAATAAAAAGTAATAATTTTAAGCAAAAGAAAAAGTAACGCAAAAAGTGTTTTCCTAAAATAAATAAGATAGAAATCCAGATAATACTTTTTCAATATGCCAAGTGAACACATAGCCTATAACGGTAAAACCTAGCTTATTATACCATAATGACTAGCATTTTTTTTGTTAACTAAACAGAAAACTAGTTTTCTTCAAGCGAAAATAACAATTAAATCGGGGCATTAAATTTGAGAATAAAAAATTCCATGATACTCAGACATGACTTTAAAATTTACCGCGTTCCGAATTTTTCACAGCATAAGGTCATAGAAGTCACTTACATGGGACAAAGTTTTATCGGTCATTACATTAAAACGTTTGACACTTTATTGGCATTGTAAAAAGGCAAAAAAATAAAGACACGCTTCCTAAATTATTTTCCTATTTTAGTAGATACCCGTTTACCGTCTATGTATGTGTAAACTATATAGGTTTAGTCACCTTAACGTTTCCCTGCCAATATTGATTTTTATTCAAAAGAAAATCTAGCTATAATTCTGGTAAGTGGTAAGATTACAGTGTTTATTAATCCACATGCATGTTCATAATCATGTCTGCTTAACTATTTGAAATCCTGGCAGAATATAGTGTATATTTATTTCCCTCACTACTTTACCGTGCATGAACTGTGAAGTTGCATACGAGCTTATAGTGCAAAAAAGTTTAGCCCCCTTACCTTCCCTCAGCAGTTGATTTGTATTTCCCTTGTTCCACTATCTTTCTTCCTTTCTACAACAATGCCTGAAAGCTTCAACTTGTTCTTCAACACAGTGGCTTCCACCCAAGCTATTCCTAATATATTGCAGACATACTATTTATGTGTACGTATATGGATATTTTTAGTGTCCTTTGATTTGTCTCTCCCATCCGAGTCAAAATTTAAAATCCATTTGGTCCCTCTCTAATACCCTCTGAAAGCTTTACATTAATTTCTTAAGCTAAAAATTTTGATTCCTGAGATCTTGAAGATGTGGTATTTGATAACCTGGAAGCAAATTGCGTCATTTCATTCAATTTAACATCCTCCGCAGCATTCCCTGAAAGTCTTAATTTAATACACTTATGCGTTCCTGAGATAAATAATTTACAAAAAAGAAAGTTTTTTTTTAGGGAAGTAAAGAGCAAAGTTGAAATTAAAAACAAACAAAAATTATTGCTTCACAGTCTATCTGACATATATCAATAAAACTAGTACAAATGAACCAAATAATCATATTTCCCTATGTGTGTAGTATTATAGAAAACTAGCGCTTTACTAAAAACACAAAAACCAAGAATAAAAAACAAGAATGTTGATTTATTAGTTAAAACTGAGTACCTTGCCTGACAACAACAAACTAATCTATAAAACTTTTATAGTCTTACACCAGCTGTGATATCAGTAACTTTCAGTATACGATTAAAATTATCTTAAAAACATAAGCTTAAAAATAAATACTTTTTTAATAACCGCAAAGTTACTGAACAACATACAAAAATATTGGACTGATTGATCAGGTAACATTTTGATCTCACCAGCTATAATACCAATAGTGAGTAATAAACAATCTTAAATTGTAAGAAATACGCTTTAGTATCATATACAGCGCGCTAGTGCTGCCTTAGTAAAGAACGATGTGGGCACAGTGTGTGTTTTTTTTTCTCCATACCCGGGCACTTCGTATCGAAGGAGTTGTCGCAGAAACTTTAAAAAGGGCTCATTCGATTGAAAATTGGAGGGGCTAGTGCCCTTTTTAATAGTCAAAAGTAATTGGAGGGCAACTAGCCCCAACCCCCCACCCTTCGCCCATCATTCCCACAAACACATCCAATCAAAATTTTGAGATAGTCATTTTGTTCAGCGTAGTTGATTTCCAGATAGAAAATATGTTTTTGAGGAGTACACTCCCCCACAACCCTCAGGGCAAGGGTTTTAAGTTATGGCCTGGGGGCGTATAAGATTTTTATAGAAGGCGTTGTCGTAGAAACTTCAAAACAGGCTCATTCGATTGGAAATTCAAAGGGCTAGTACCCTTTTTAATAGTCGAAAGTGATTGGAGGGCAACTAGCCCCCCCCCCCCGACGCCCATTATTTCACCAAACAAATCCAATCAAAATTTTGTAATAGCCATTTTGTTCAGCGTAGTTGATTTCCAGATAGAAAATATGTTTCGAGGAGAATACTCCCCCACAGCCCTCAGGGCAACGGTTTTAAGTTATGCCCTGTGGGCAATAAGGTTTTTAAAGAAGGCGTTGTCGTAGAAACTTCAAAAAAAGCTCATTCAATTGGAAATTCAAAGGGCTAGTGCCCTTTTCAATAGTCGAAAGTGACTGAAGGGCAACAAGCCCCCCCCCACACACACACCCATCCTTCCCCCAAACACATCAAATAAAAATTTTGAGATAGTCATTTTGTTCAGCGTAGTTGATTTCCAGATAGAAAACATATTTTTGAGGAGGACACTCCACCACAACCCTCAGGGCAAGGATTATAAGTTATGCCCCGGGGGAATATAAGGTTTTAATTGAAATCTTTGTCGTAGAAACTTGAAAAAGGGTTCATTCGATTTGAAATTCAAAGGGCTAGTACCCTTTTTAATAGTCGAAAGTGATTTGAGGGCAACTAACCCCCCTAATCTAACCTAACATAAACCAGAGACGACACACACACAGAGAAGACACACACATAGAGATGACACCCACACACAGACGACAAACACACAGAGACGACAAACACACACAGACGATAAACACACAGAGACGACACACAGAGAGACGACACACACACAGAGACGACACACACACAGAGACGTCAAACACACAGAGACGACACACACACAGAGACGACACACACACACAGACGACAAACACACAAAGACGACACACACACACAGACGACAAACACACAAAGACGATACACACACAGAGACTACACACACACAGAGAGACGACACACACACAGAGACGACACACACACAGAGACGTCAAACACACAGAGACGACACAAACACAGAGATGATACACACACAGACGACAAACACACAAAGACGACACAAACACAGAGACTGCACACACACACAGACGACAAACACACAAGGACGACACACACACAGAGACGTCAAACACACAGAGACGACACACACACAGAGACTACACACACACAGAGACGACACACACATAGAGACGACACACACACAGAGACGACAAACACACAGAGACGACACACACACAGAGACGACACACACACACAGACGACAAACACACAAAAACGACACACACACAGAGACGACACATACACAGAGACGACATACACACAGAGACGTCAAACACACAGAGACGACGCACACACAGAGACGACACACACACAGACGACAAACACACAAAGACGACACACACACACACAGACGACAAACACGCAAAGACGAAACACACACAGAGACTATACACACACAGAGACGACACACACACAGAGACGTCACACACATAGAGACGACACACAAATAGAGACGACACGCATAGAGATAATACACATAGATACACATAGAGATAAGGTTTTTACTGAAATCTTTGTCGTAGAAACTTGAAAAAGGGCTCATTTGATTTAAAATTCAAAGGGCCAGTACCCTTTTTAATAGTCGGAAGTGATTTGAGGACAACTAACCCCCCTCTCACGCCCACCTTTTCCCCAGACACTCCGCCACAACCCTCAGTGCAAGGATTATAAGTTATGCCCTGGGGGAATATAAGGTTTTTATTGAAATCTTTGTCGTAGAAACTTGAAAAAGGGATCATTCGATTTGAAATTCAAAGGGCTAGTACCCTTTTTAATATTCGAAAGTTATTTGAGGGCAACTACCCCCCCCCCTCTCACGCCCACCTTTTCCCCAAACACATCCAATCGAAATTTTTAGATAACCATTTTATTCAACGTATTTGAAAGTTTTGGAAATTAGCTCTTTAAGGATGACAACCCTCCTCCCACAGCCCTCAATACAAGGGTCGGAAGTTATACCCTGGGGGCATATAAAGTTTTTATTGAAAGCGTTGTCGTAGAAAACATCAAAAGGGCTCATTCAATTGGAAATTGAAAGAGCTAGTGCCTTTTTTAATAGTTGAAAGTGATTGGATAGCAACTAAAGCCCCTCTCACGCCCACTATTTTCCCAAACACATCCAATCAAAACATCAGATATCCATGTTGTTCAAACTAGTTAAAAGTTCTGGAAATTAGGTCTTTTAGGATGATAACCCCCTCAGAGCCCTCAGTGCAAGGGTTGTAAGTTATGCCCTGGGGGCATTAAAGTTTATATCGAAAGTTGTTATAGAAATTTGAAAAAGGGCTCATTTGATTGGAAATTGAAATTGCCCTTTTTAATTGTCGAAAGTGAGTGGAGATTAATTAACCCCCTCTCACGCCCACCTTTTCCCCAGACACTCCCCCACAACCCTCAGTGCAAGGATTATAAGTTATGCCCTGGGGGAATATAAGGTTTTTATTGAAATCTTTGTCGTAGAAACTTGAAAAAGGGATCATTCGATTTGAAATTCAAAGGGCTAGTACCCCTTTTAATATTCGAAAGTTATTTGATGGCAACTACCCCCCCCCCCCTCTCACGCCCACCTTTTCCCCAAACACATCCAATCGAAATTTTTAGATAACCATTTTATTCAACGTATTTGAAAGTTTTGGAAATTAGCTCTTTAAGGATGACAACCCTCCTCCCACAGCCCTCAGGACAAGGGTCGGAAGTTATACCCTGGGGGCATATAAAGTTTTTATTGAAAGCATTGTCGTAGAAACATCAAAAGGGCTCATTCAATTGGAAATTGAAAGAGCTAGTGCCTTTTTTAATAGTTGAAAGTGATTGGATAGCAACTAACGCCCCTCTCACGCCCACTATTTTCCCAAACACATCCAATCAAAACATCAGATATCCATGTTGTTCAACGTAGTTAAAAGTTCTGGAAATTAGGTCTTTTAGGATGATAACTCCCTCAGAGCCCTCAGTGCAAGGGTTGTAAGTTATGCCCTGGGGGCATTAAAGTTTATATCGAAAGTTGTTATAGAAATTTGAAAAAGGGCTCATTTGATTAGAAATTTAAATTGCCCTTTTTAATTGTCGAAAGTGAGTGGAGATTAATTAACCCCCCTCTTACGCCCACCATTTCCCCAAAAATATTCAATCAAAGTTTAGAGATAGCCATTTTGTTCAACATAGTTGAAAGTTCTGGAAATTATGTATTTAAGGATGACAAACCCCCGAGAGCCCCAAGGGCAAAGGTTGTAGTTTATGACCTGGGGTCATATAAGATTTTACAGATAGAGTTGTCGTAAAAATTCAAAAGGGGCTCATTCTATTCGAAATTGAGAGGGCTAATGCCCTTTGTAATAGTCGAAAGTGATTGGAGCGTAACTAACCTCCCTCTCACGCTCACCATTCCTCCAAACACATCCAATCAAAATTTTCAGATAGTCATTTTGTTCAACATAGTAGAAAGTTCAGGAAATTAGGTCTTTGAGAATGACCTTAGGGTAAGGGCTGTAATTTATGCCCGGGGGGCATATAAGGTGTTTATAGAAAGCGTTGTCGTGTCCAAAAGTGCTCATTCGATTGGAAATCGAAAGGCCTAGTGCCCTTTTTAATATACATATACTGATACTTCGTAATCAAAATGCTAATATTATTTGATTTATTAAAATTATAAAAGTAAAAACATTTATATTTTTTCAGTAAAGTGCAAATTTTGTTCTGGCCTTGAGAACGCATAGGGGTTTTGCATCCAACTTATGTTAATTTCTGCTCGTTTGAGACAATCCTTAAATTTTTCGTTTTATACTGTAAAAAGTGTACTTAATCGGTTTGCTTTTATTGTACCAAAACTCGTATATAGTTTTGTGTTTCCAATAAAGCGCTAGTTTTCAATGATCCTGCAAAAATAGGTAAGTATGATTGTTTGGTTTATTCGTACTAATTTAACTGATATATGTTAGATAGACCGTAAAGCAATAATTTTTGTTCGTTTTAAGTTTCAACTTTGCTCTTTACTTCCCTCAAAAACTTTGTTTTTTTTAAATTAATCTTTGCCCGTTTTTAATTTAAATTTAATGCAGATGCAAGGCCGCAGTGATCTTTTTTATTTTTTTCAGGGGAGTGAAAGCCCTTGCATATACGGAATAATTTCTGTTCGTTTTAAGCTTTAATGTCGCTGTTTACTTTCAGTTGAAAAAATTATTTAATTTCTGATCGTTTTTCAAATAATGCCAAAAAATCTATGCTACACAAAATGGTTCACACGATTTTTGAAGATGGGCAACCTCGACAGTTAGGAAAGAGTAACTATTTTGCTAAAGAAGATTTTTAAGGTTTTCAACACCAAAGTAAAATGTTGGTATGTCTAGCTTATTTCAATAAACATGTCCACTCCCGGCCCCTGATAAGCGCCAAAAAAGTTTAGGGGTACAGGGGTGGAATAGCAATAAAAAAAAGAAAAAGATGGAAAGTAACCTGACAACTAGAAAAATATCACAGAAAAAAAAATGTAAATAGGATCTTAGTGCTATAATTTCTCTATATACATTACAAATAGTTTTATTCCGTCTAATAAATAGTAAAAAAGGAAATAATATGAATAAATAAATATAAAATTAAGTGATCCTTCTTTAAATACATAACTTTGAGTGGTTCCAGAACCATATGCCTACACTTTTCCAGCCCCTAAGTGACAAGAGTTTGGGGTCCGGGGCGTAATTTGTTCCAAAAATGGTGTATGTAACATTTTACAATTCACATAAAATTAACAAAAATAATGAATTAGCTGAAAAATAATCGTATATAAGGCACAAAGCCATGATTGAAAAAAAAATCCTGATTAAGAAACTGAACCCTTGTCATTCTGATTCAAAGTTTAACGCGGTAGTAACTGAACTACGGTGGCTGATAATCGAATTTAATGTATTTGTTCTTATAGGACCATATTTGTATATTTACAACCCTTTCCCTAAAGACTATAAAGAGCAATGTCCTCACCAAAAACAAAGTAATTGGACCTTTTTCAGCAAAAACATTTGTAATTGGCAATTATAAAACACTGAGTTAATAAAAGTTTCTATTATAAAGAGATAAGAGCATCAAACTATATATGGTGAGCTTTTGAGAACAGGAGGAGAGGACGGGGTAAGTCAAGGAATAGTTATTTAGAATTTTGAGATTTAATTATTTGTTGTTCTAGGAATTTCTTCCTCTTAAGAACATTCGATATTTTAAAAATCATTTTGCAAGCCTCAACATCGGCTGACCGTGTTAAAGAGTTCAAAGTGAATTCTCCGAACGGACTAATGGGACTTACAAAGGGGGCTGGGAGGGGAATTATAAGGGAGGGGTTCTGATAAATCTCCAGTTAAGGGTTATGGACTATAATTACTACAATGGTACAGTTTTATGCTTCCAAGCTTTTCCACTTAAGAAGAGACACTAAAAGTGTCCTTTTTAGTGCTATATGGCACTTACGGATGGTAGAAAAAGCACGTAGATATTAGCAATAGCTTTCAAATGAGCCATTAAACATCTCTCTATGAAGTTCTGGTAGCCCACTAGCCTCAGCTTTTCCACTTGAGACATGAAACCAATAGTGCCATTTTTAGTGCAATTTGGCACTTGCAGGTGGTAGAATCTGTAGAAAAAACTTAGATATGAAAAATAGATTTTATGGGAGCTATAAAACATCTGTTTATGATGTTTTGGTAGCCCACTAGCCCCACCCCTTGAGAAATGGCACAAAATGCCATTTTTTGTACACTATGGCACTTACAAATGCTGGAACTAATAAAACGCACGTAGATGTGAGAAATATCTTTTGAATGAGCCATTAGGCATCTCACTATGATGATCTGGTGAACCGCTAGCCCTGGAAAAACAAAATCGGGAGACAGATCAGTGCTACTTATGCAAAAAGTGACTTTCCTTGTTGTTCGAGGTTTGGGGGTGTAATTTCCCTTTAAGGGGTATTCGACTATGTTGACTCCAAGGGTACATTTTTCATTTTGATCTGACGTCATTTTTGAGGGGTTTCAAGCTTTTTTTCAAAAATACCATAAATTTCTTTTCGCAATAAAGTTTTACTTTTACAACAAACCGAAATAATAGTAACCATTCCTGAATCAACGTTAGATGGCAGTTGTTTTTCACTTGGCAGTTTCTTTGATAACGCATTTTTTAAATTTTGGTTACTGTGGGCTGTTGTTCGCTCTTTACTAGGTTGCAGCTACGGCTGCAACCATGATACAGATACTCCATTTTGACAACTTGGAAACACATAGTGTTTTTTTTTATTTATCTTGCTGCTTGACCACGTATTTTGTCTGAATCGGAGACAAAGCCTGTTTAACCCCCTCCCCTCCGCTCAGTTTTAAATTTGGATTTCTCTTGCCTCTTACATCCATTTTTGTTTTCCAAAATTGCCTGATAGTTTCAACTCCATCCCCGAAGGTGTTCCCAAGATATTCCAAAAATTATATTTTGAAGAAATGGATACAGAAAGTATTTTTCATTTTGCCTCTCTCCTACTCCTATAAATTCCCAGTTTAAAGTCCACTCGACAGTCCTCCCTCTTTTGACTCTTAAAAAGAGTACTAGAACTCTGAATCGACTTTTTCAATAGTCCATTTCCACTCCCAGGATATTGTAGATATGGTTTTTTGATAGGCTGGATGCACATATTGTCAAGTGATTTGAATTATATCACTGCTTAGCCATGCATGAATCTGATTGGAGCTTATAGCATGAAAACATCATTTTTATCTGGGTCTGAGACAAAAACTATTTATACCCTACCCCCTCCCTTCAAAACTTAACTTCAATTAGTTTGTTCCCTCCTCTGCACCCTCCTTTGCCCAAAAAGGCCTTAAAGTCTTAACTCCATCCCGAAAGCCGTTCCCTAGGTATTTCAGACATGGTATTTTGACTAACTGGATACACATACTTTCTTTGGATTTACCTCTGCCTCCTTTCTAAAATTCAAAATTCAAATTCAATTCGAATCCCCATCCCCTTCTTCGATGCTCCCTTGAAGTTTGAATTCAATCCTTTTGCCAATACTTGAGCTAATCTAAACAATCAGAAGAATCCGGTGCACATACTTTCTCTCAATTTTCCGGAGAACGCGTTATGTTTCCAGAGTATGCTCTTGGTAAACCTTAGGAATCTTGATATAACAATTGATACCATAAAAGTGTGGTCGAAATACATCTAATCACGAACAACAAGTTTTTGGCCTATTTCTAAGGCTCTCCCCTCCCCCAAACAGTGTTTGGACCTTTGAGGCAGAGAATGACCCCAGAAAAATTCCATGCCAATTGTACACTCAATATCAAACTAAATCTTATTTTCTTCTCACAATTGTAAAACTTATGTTTAGAAAATGGGCAACTTGCATATTATATTTCCTTTGGCCCAGGGGCTATAGGACAGTGTCTTTGAAGACGATATATTTCTTGAACCCTTCAACTTTTTCCAACAAAATGACTATCTAAAATTTTTTGTCGTATGTCTTTAAGGATTAAGTGAGAATTGGGTAGCAAAAGGGACACGGAAGTGGGGTCCCTTATGCGGTCGTGTGTCCAGTCACTTGTGACTCTGAGAAAGGGCACTAAAACTTTCAATGTCTAATCAAATAAGCCCCACTCAAAGTTTTAAGACCACCTCTTTCATACAAAATGGCCTGCAGAAAACAAAATATTTGGAAGCCACATCAAATTTTATGCAGGCATCGCTATTGCGCTGCTTATGATAGGTCTTGGGTACTACTTTAAGGAAAACCATAACATACCATTTGAGACAGGAATTTTGTTAAAAAAGAAGGGTGTTAAGCGTCTTGGAACTCTATTTTCATCCTTTAATTTATTATCACAAAATTATACCTAAACGGCTGCGGAATATTTTTCTTAAACTGTATTGGAACTTTTTCATTTTTTTTGGCTTAAAAAAAAGAAAAGAAAAACGGACATAATTTGCACTATGAGATAGAGCTCTTAGTTGTCCATATGTGTGCATTAATGAAAAATTTTTGTGAAATAAAGTGAAGAACAGCAGATATAAAGTCTTATACAATTCAAGCTAATAAAAAACAGAAATTATTATTAAAGAATAAATAAAACCCAAAATGAGTAGAAACTAAAATAAACGATTACATGAATTATAAATATAACAGATGCTGAAATTGATTTGTAAATTGATCTTAAGCGAGTAAAAATTAAATTGAATATTAAAGTCAAACTTAAAACGAACAAAATACAACAAACAGGAGTTTGGCTGCTACAACCTTTCCCCCTCCCCTAACCGTAAAAGTTCTAAGGCTTATTGCGTCATTAGTGGTTTACTAAAAACTGTTTGTATTTTAAAAATTTTTGCTTTGATTTTTAAAATATCGACGACAAATAAAAATAAATCCCCATAATAATCCAGATGACTAGATAGAATTGACTAAAATACACTGCATATTTACTATGAATTAACATTAATCTCTGGAAACACAGCAATTAAAGATTTTTTTTTACCTTTTTTTTAAGTCAAAATCAATGTTGATGATATAGTTCATTAAAGCGCAAACGACGCCATAGGCTTTAGAACTTGTTACGGTTAGGGGAGGGAAAGGGGGAATTAGCCGAACTCCTGCTTGTAGTAGTTTTTGTTCGTTTTAAATTGACTTAAATAATTATTTAATTTTTGCTCGTTTCAATGTTTATTTATAGAACTATATCAGTATCTGAGACTTTTTTGATTCGTGCAATCGTTTGTTTTAATTTCTGTTTGGTTTGGGGTTCTTCTGTTCTTTATTTATTTTTATTATTTTTTTTTTTTATAGTATGAATCACATAGTCCGTTGGAATTAAGTTTAATATGGCTCTCCAGTTTTTCCATCTTCGACGTAAGAATTAAAATATATGATTCCAATGGTTGACCCTGAAAGTTTCAACTAAATGTCATTAGCCCTAAGATATTGCCGTGTGATATATCCTAAGATATTGTAAATATGCCCATTTGACAACAGGAATGCACAAAGTGTCTTTTAAGCGGATTCAACATCCCCCTCAACATTCTCTGAGATTTTCAACTTAATAACTTTAACTTATCCTGAGATGTTTCAATTATTGCACATATAATTTTAACAAGAAGAATGTACAAAATGTCTTTTGATTCAGATCAACGTCCCCTGAAAGTTTTTACTAAACATAATTAGCCGATCCTGATTTATCGCTCCTACGCCCTTTTGATAACCGGGATGCACATAACTGTATATTGATTAAGTTCAACATTCCCCTAAATATTCTCCGAAAGTTTCAAATTTTACCCATCCCTACTCCTGAGATACTGCAGACGTGCTATCTTGACAACCACAGTACCTATGGTTTCTTTTGATTAGTTTAGTATCCTAAATGACAGTTCCTGAATGTTTCAACTTAATAATATTAGCCAATCCTGAGATATTTTAGCTCACCCATTAATAACTGGGATTCTCATAGTGTCTTTAAGAACAACATCACCCGCAACAGTTGCTGAATGTTTAAACTTGATACCGTTCCCTAACTGTTCTTTGAATATTGCATCCCCTTAACATTCCATGAGAGTTTCTATTTAATATCAGTAGCCGTTCCTAAGATAAACATAAATACACAGAGGTAAATTCTTTAGACAAATCAGATGCACCTAGTGTCTTTCGATGCATTGCGACATCTCTCTTAATATTCCGTAGAATTTTAAACTTAATAACCTTAGCAATTCGTAAGATATTGAAGATAAGCATTTTTGACAACCTAGTTGTAATATTCTGTTTTGATAAGCAGGATGCATTTATTCTCTTTTAAGAACATGCTAAGTATGCAGTGTATTTGTAGTAACAGTCACAATTGCAGTAGTACTAGTTGCAGTACTGCTAGTAGTGGTCACAGTCACAAGCAGTAGCAGTTGCAGTCACAAACTCACAGTCGCTAGCAGTCGTAGTCACTAATAGTCGCACTGGTAATCGTAAGTACACTTAGTCGCAGTCAAAGCCTCAAGTAAACGTGTTCGCTAGTATTTGCATTCGCAAATAGTCATATTAATACACACAGGTATTTACAGCCGCAGTCACAAGTAGTTGTAGTCGCAAGTGGTCTCTGTAGTCTTTGCAAGTAGTTACAGCCACCAGTAGTCATCGTACCTATCATAAGTGGTCGTATTCAAAGTTACAAGTATTTCCACTTGCAAATAGTCATAGTCGAAGTCGCAAGTAGTCGGAGTTACAGTCGCAGTTATGGTTGCAATAGTGGTCCTGACAGTTTCAATTTAATACCCTTAACCTCTCCTAAAATATTGCAAATATGTCATTTTTATAACCTGGATCTGCATAGTTTCTTTTGAATTAGTTAACCAGCCCTCTTCTAGAGTTACTGAATTTATCCCCTTGGTGCCGTTAGTATTTTCTGACAAAACCAGGATCAAACATCTCCTCTCTTTTCCAATGATAAACCCTGTATTTATACAATGGATGAATTACATTTTGAAAACCCTTTGCCCTCTATGCACTCCTCAACAGGCCCTGAAAGTTTCAACTTAATACCCTCAGGCCTGAGTCGTTCCTGGAATATTGCTGATACGCCGATTTGACGATCAGGGTAAAAACAGTTTGTTTAAATTCTGTTCAGCATATCCTTGAACATTTTCTGAAAATAGCTACAAACAGATAAAGTCATTTTGGACTGAACTGTTTGACTAAACAACCAAGCTTGGAAAACCCAAGGCTTTGAAAAATAGACCAAACAGGAAATAATACTTCTTAGTTTAATGCAACAATTTCTTTCAGGCTGTAAATATAGTCTTTCAAAATGAAACATTGCGAAGAAATTGAACATGAAGACAAAAAACCAAAATTGGCCCCTCAGCTTTTTGCTGCTTTAGCTGGTGAGTAGCAAAAAAAAAAAAATATTTTTTAGACGAATTCGAGTTTGCAGAGGACTCAATTTTAATTTCTCGTATGTACCCTTTTTAAATTATTGCATGGGACGTGATCGTCTCATACTAGGTTGCTAGCTACCACTGCAACCCCAATGGTCGTCTTTTACTAGGTTGCAGCTACCGCTGAAACTTCGATAATGTCAAAAGATAAAGGTGTTGGATAATCATCTAGACAGTGATTTATTTTAATATTTCAATTACTATTGACTACAGCTCACTCTTTACTATATACGTCTTTAGCTAAACTACCATGAAACCCTGATGTATTTCAGTTATTAAGGACCAGAGTTCGTTCTTTACTATAAAAGTCTTCAGGAATTATTCTAGTTTCGATTCACAAATCAGATTTTGGATAATGTTGAAAATCCTGTTTTGATCTTCGTATGCAAGATGATGTTGATAACATTTGCAACTCCAGTGCTACACAAAAACGTATTATTTTCGTAAAATATGGAATTTACTTTAAAAATTATTTTCGTTAATTACGAAAGGTTTTTAAATAGATCCTTTCAAATGAGTCATTAAACAGCTCTCTACGATGCTCCACTGTCCTGATAGCTGTGGAGAAAGGAAGAACAGAAAAAAAAACCAACGACACTGTCGAAACGAAACGCTGTGGCATCAGCCACTTTTTTAGTTTTACAAGCCAACGAATTTTCCTTGTTGTTCAAGCCAAGGGACTGCAAGTTTCCTTCCTGTGGGTTTCAGACAAGGTGGTTTTAATAATATACATTGTGTTTTGATCTGACGCTATTTTTAAAAGTTATTGGCTATTTTATTTCTTAGTATGGGACTTGATCATCTCTTATTAGGCTGCTAGCTACCGCTGCAATCTGGATTAAGTTTAAAAATTTTGTCCCACAAAAATAATTTTTTCAAACAAAAATAAAGGGTGACATAAATACCATAGACGAAAAAATTTGTTTTCGTAAAATACTGATTCTTTTTAAAAATAATTTTTGTTAATTACAAAAGGTTTTAAATACATCAACTTCCTTTCAAATGAGCCATTAAACAGCTCTCTACAATGCTCCAGTGTCGCGCTAGCGGCAGAGAAAGGAAAAAGGAAAAAAAAACAAAACAAAAACAAATGCTGTCGATACGAAATACCGTGGCATCAGCCAGTTTTGTAGCTTTACTAGCCAATGAATTTTCCTTGCTGTTCAAGCCAAGGGACTGTAAGATTCCTCTGTATGGGTTTTGGACAAGGTGGTTTTAATAGTATGCATTATGTTTTGATCTGACGCCATTTTTTAAAATTGTTGGCTATTTTATTTCTTAGCATGGGACTTGATCGTCTTTTACTTTGTTGCTAGCTACCGCTGCAACCCAGATTAAGTTTAAAAATTTCATCTGCAAAAAGAATTTTTTCAAAGAAAAATAAACAGTCATATGAAAACCATAGACGAGATGAATAAAGTCGCTTTATGATTTGAACTCATACAAACAGATATTACTATCAAAGAAGAATTGAAACCCAACAGGCACAAAAACTAAAATGGTTAATCATATTTAAAGTAACGATAACAGATAAGACTACAGGTGCATATATGAGTTATGAAACGAATAGAAATTAAATTGAATGATGAAGTCAAAACTTAAAACGAACATAAAAAACCATGACCACAAGCTATTTCGGGCAGTGAGTTCTTTCTTTGTGAAACATTAACAACACAGCAAGAACAAAATCTAAATAACAAGGCGGATAAAGGTTCACAAATCAGAGTATTACACTATATTTTTTTTTTTAAATTCAAAGAAAATTGTTTGTAATCATTGGCAGCGCAATAGCGCTGCCTAAGTAAAGAACGATGTTGGCATAAGGTATTATTTAGTTTTTTTATATATATTTTTTCCTTTAGACCAGGGCACTTCATATCGAAAGAGTTGTCGTAGAAACTTCAAAAAGGGCTCATTCGATTGGAAAATGGAGAGGCTTGTGCCCTTTTTAATAGTCGAAAGTGACTGGAAGGCAACAAACACCCCTTCTACGCCCACCATTTCCTCAAACATATCCAATCAAAATTTTGAGATAGCCATTTTGTTCAGCGTAGTTGGTTTCCAGACATAAATTATGTTTTTGAGGAGGACACTCCCCCACAAGCTCTCAGGGCAAGGGTCGTAAGTTATGCACTGGGAGCATATAGAATTTTTATAGAAATAGTTGTTATAGAAACTTCAAAAACAGCTCATTCGATTGGAAATCCAAAGGTTTAGTGCCCATTTTAATAGTCGAAAATGATTGAAGGGTGACTAACCCCCTCTGACGCCCACCTTCTTCCCAAACACATCCAATCAACATTTTGAGATAGCCCTTTTGTTCAACGTAGTTGAAAGTTCTGAAAATTAGGTCTTTGAGGATGACAACCCCCCCCCCCCCACCGCCTTCAGGGTAAGGGTTACAAGTTATGCCCTGGGGGCATATAAGGTTTTCATAGAAAGTATTGTCGTAGAAACTTCAAAAGGGGCTCATTCGATTGAAAATTGAAACTGCTAGTGCCCTTTTTAATAGTCGAAATTGATTGGAAGGCAACTAACACCCCTTCCACAGCCACCATTTCCCCAAATACATCCAATCAACATTTTGAGATAGCCCTTTTGTTCAACGTAGTTGAAAGTTCTGAAAATTAAGTCTTTGAGGATGACAACTCCCCCCCCCCACACAGTGCTCAGGGCAAAGTTTGCAAGTTATGCTCTGAGGGCATATATGGTTTTCATAGAAAGCGTTGTCGTAGAAACTTCAAAAGGTTTTATTCAATTTGAATTGAAATGGCTAGTGCCCTTTTTTGTAGTCGAAAGTAATTGGAGGACCACTAACCCCCCTCTCACGCCCACCATTTCCCCAAACACATACAATCAAAATTTAAAGATACCCGTTTTTTTTAACGTAGTTGAAAGTTCTGAAAATTAGGTCTTTGAGGATGAACCCCCCCCCCACAACCCTCAGGGCAAGGGTTGTAAATTATGCCCTAGGCTCATATATCTTTTTATAGAAAATTTTGTCGTAGAAACTTCAAAAGGGTTCATTTGATTGCAAATTCAAAGGGCTAGTACCCTTTCTAATAGTCGAAAGTGAATGGAGAGGAACTAACCCCCCTCTCACGCCCACCATTTCCCCAAACACATTCAATCAAAGTTTTGAGATAGCTATTTTGTTCAATTTAGTTAAAAGTTCTGAAAATTATGTATTTGAGGATGACAAACCCCCGAGAGCCCCGAGGGCAAAGGTTGTAACTTATGCCCTGGGGGCATATAAGGTTTTTATAGATAGCGTTGTCGTAGAAGCTTTAAAAGTGGCTCATTTAATTGGAAATTGAGAGGGCTGGTGCCCTTTTTAACAGTCGAAAGTGATATGAGTGAAATTATCACATAACCATTTTGTTCAACGTAGTTAAAAGGTCTGGAAATTATGCCTTTAAGGATGACAACCTTCCCCCCATAACCCTCAAGACAAGGGTTTCAAGTTATGCCTTTGGAGCATTTAACGTTTTTCGTAGAAGCTTCATAAAGGGCTTATTTGATTGGAACTTTAGAGGACTAGTGCCTTTTTTATTAGTCAAAAGTGATCAGTAGGCAAATGTCTCCCTCCACGCCTATCATTTCCTCAAACGGCTCCAATCAAAATTTCTATATAGCCATTTTGTTAAGCCTATCAGAAAGGTCTGGAAATTTTATCTTTGACGATAACAAATCCCCCAGCCGTCAGGGTAAGGGTTGTAAATTTTGCCCTGGGGATATATAGGGTTTTTATAGAAAGTGTGGTCATATAAAGGACCTGGAAGTTAAACTTTTTTGTTCTTCAACAAATTAAAATTTCAATTTGGGTTTGTAAATCCAATATTTTTAGTTTCTCAACAAGTGGGAATATAATAATAATTAAGGAATTCCAAAAAAGCCCTAAATAATAAATTCAAACAATTTTCAGGCGCTGAAATTCCGATTTTATTGTTAATAAATATAACAAACCATTTAATTGAATCTCAAACATTTTTTTCATGAGGAGATTATTCTTGTTATACTTTTCCACCGTAGCTGATCATTTTTTTGTTTAACCTTTCATATTATCTTGAACTAGAGTTCCTTTGAGGGAGTTACGTTTTTAGAAAGTTGCCCTAGCCCTTATGTTCTAAAAATGTGTGGTGGTTATAAGTAGTGTTGAACTCAGACCTAATCAGTATATATTTTGTAAAATCACTCTTATCTTTCTTTTCAACTTTAATATTTTCATGTAGAAAATTTTACACTTAAGTGTCTGCTCAGTGAATCATTACTTAACTGTATTCTCATTCTGCCTTTTTTTTTTAGCGCACCTTGGAGCGTTTGCATTTGGTGCTGGCATTGGTTGGTCTTCTCCATCAATGCCACAGTTGGAAGGAAGTTATACAAAAACGGAACTATCCCTGATAAGCTCAATAATAAATCTTGGTGCTTTTTTTGGCTCAGTTGTAGGTGGCTTTCTAGTGGAATAAACTAGGCCGGAAAAATCTTTCTATAATGGCTTCACCAATATTCGTAGTAGGATTTTCACTTATTGGTCTATCCAGTAACTTAGCAATGTTTCTTTCTGGAAGACTTCTAATTGGTATAGGAGGTGGAATATCATCTGTAGCTGCTCCAATATACGTTGGTGAAATTTCCACACCCAGATATAGAGGTACATTTGGGTCAGGTTTTGTGTTCTTAATATTCATGGGAATTACAGTTGTGTATGCTATCGGAATATTCACCTCGTGGTCAACTCTTTCATTAATTTCAATTATATTTCCCGTTTGTCACTTTGTTACTATGCTAGTTGTACCTGGCTCACCGAATTTCTTAATAATGAATGATAAAGAACCTCAAGCTATGGCTGCTTTGACATGGTTGCGAGGGAAAGAATATCCTTCAGAAGTAGAACTTTCAAGCATAAAAAAAGGTGTTGAGGCTACAATAAGTGTCAATTCGAAAGTCAAAATTATCGGTGAACCCCGAATATTAAGACCCGTGTTTTTGGGTGTTGCTCTTATGTTTTTTCAAGAGTTTAGTGGCATTAACGCTGTGCTAAACAATCTATCGTCTATATTTAATGCAGCTGATGGCACCTTAAACAGCAACATTCAATCACTAATTGTTGGTATTGTCCAGGTCACATCAGCTTTAATTACAGTATTTATTGCTGATCTTGTAGGGCGAAAAGTCTTACTCTCGGTCTCTGGGGCAGGAATGAGCATATCCCTTTTAGCCTTAGGTACTTATTTTTACTTAAATTCAAATAACCCAGAAAGCACTGCTTGCTTGGGATGGGTGCCTTTAGCTTCTTTGACCTTATATATTATATTTTATTCCATTGGTTTTGGACCTTTGCCTTGGGCTATTATGGGGGAGGTATTACCAGTGCATGTGAAAGGAGTAGTGAGCTCGGTCATTTCTGGTTTTAATTGGGTTTTAGCTTTTTTAATAACTTTTTTTTTTGAAATTCTTGTTCAAATCATCGGAGAGTATGGCGTTTTTTGGATGTTTAGTATTATTTCATTATCGTCAGTTCTTTATGTGATCGTTTTTGTACCTGAAACAAAAGGAAAAAGTTTACAAGAGATACAAACTGCTTTTAAATAAAATATACAGTCGGAAGAGCAAATTCTATTTTATTGATAGAAAGAAGATACACCCTTAAGGACAAAAAATAAATATTGGAAGGGGTCTACACATTATTCATAGGAGGGAACATCTTCAAAATCCCAGGTCAAGCTAGATTCAATGCATGAATATCTTAAGGAATAGCATACTTGCCAGTAATTCAGATTTTTACTGTTGATAATGATCAAATAATGGTCTGCTAGTTTACCTAAAAAGAATAACTTTCACTCTCAAGTTCTTTGGTAAGATTTATATTGGCAAGGGGTCAGGAGATTCAGGGCTCCCAGTATTTGCAATCAGGGCTATGCAAGCCGACTTCCTGGGTTCAGAAATTTGGGACTACAGGTCTCAGAATCTGAGTCTAGAATTCTGTGGTTTCCAGGAGTCAACCGATCTGACAAAGGACCAAAAGTATTTGCCCCCATTCGGCTCAAAACTTGTATCCTTAAACCCTTGAAAAAAGAACTTCAATTCAGAAGGTTAAATAGAGTAAAATGTATTGGGTACTGCATAAATAGGGCCTATCAAAGGTCCAAAAGTTACTGAAAACCATTTTTTCCAAACGACTTGCAACAGGAAACCACAAGTCTCTGGGCCAAGGGGAGGCTAATTTAATTTGCTTAGGCATCAATTATTCGGTCTTTCGGCCATGCGGAATCCATCTACAATAAGAAAATTGGAGAAAAATATTTTGTTGCGTGGACTTTTGGGCCTAATATTCTGTTAGGAGAGAAAACGGTGTTAGAGGATAGAAATAGACAAAAGACTTGTTGCCCTTGATCAAGTTGAAACTCATTGGCCAAGGGTTAATAAAAAAAATGGTTGAGGACACGTTTTCCCCTCCCCCTTAGAGGTGGGCTTCAAAATGATTGCACACATTATCTCTGATCGGCTTAAAATTTGTATCATCAATTTTTTAGGACCCAATTCACAAATGAAAAAATATCGGTTCATCTGGAAAAGGGACCAACAAAGCTAAAACAATTTTTTCTCCAAAGTGCTCAAGATTTACATTTGGAATTTTGTGGACTAAAGGATAGCCATGTACACACAAAAAAAAAGATTGAAAGCATGGAGCCCCGATAATCTGGGCCAGAAGTCTTTTAGGTTTCTTTAAACTTGTGTATAGAAGTTCTTGGATAAAGGAGGTTACAATTTACAAAAAAAAAAAATAGTTCAGCTGCAAACGGGGTCATAATAAAAGGTCATTTTTTCTCAATGGCTCTAGACTTACATCCGTAAGCCTTTGGGTAAAGAGAAACCAAGGAAAATGGAAAAAAACAAATCCTCCAAAAAAGTGCCATAAAGATTTTTGTCGAATAATTTAAAACTAACACACGTAGATTTTTGGGCCAAAGGGGCCCTTAAGCAGTAAAAATATTTAGGCCAAAGACACATGTCTCTTTAAAAATCTACCAGAAAGTTTATTTTTTTTATTGACTTAAAAGTTGTATCACATGGATTCCACTTCGTAAAAAGTTGACAATCATGGTTGTAGCAACAGCTGAAACCTAGTAAAGAATGAATAGTGGCCTATAAAAACCAACTATTTAAAAATATTTGTCAAAGAAAAGTTTTCGAGTGCGAAAAATTTTCCATTAGAACCTGATTCAGGAATGGTAGCTATCATTTCGATTAATCTTAATGGTAAAAGTTTGTTTCGAAGACAAAATCACAGAAATTTCGAAAAATGGCCTGAAACTAAAAAACAATGGCGTCGGGTCAACATTGAAAACTGTATCACTGGAATCGTCATCGTTGAAAACGCCACAGAGAAAGTTTATATACTCCCACCTATAACAATATATATGATTGTGTATTATGTGTCCAACACTAATACGTTCTCTCTTTTTTCTTCCGTTTTGCCCCTCATCATTAGCAGGAACACATACTAAGAATTTTTTGGACTAAGAATTTTTGAACTCAGAATTTTTTGAACTTAGAGTTTTTTGGACTTAGAATTTTTTGGACTTAGAATTTCTTAGACTTACAATTTCTTAGACTCAAGATTATTGGAACTCAAATTTATGGGAATTGCACTGTTTTGAACTTAGAATTTTTTGACTCAGAATTTTTTCAGGACCTTTCAGAATTTTTAGGACTTAGAAATCAACATCTTTTGTTGGATACGTCGGATAACATTCACAAAATCTAAGTATTAGAGTGAATAAATTCCTTATCAATATTCTTTATTCGCATCATTTGTCGGATACGTCACATCACTGTTCAGAGGTCCATTTAGCCAGGTCCAATGAAAAAATCAACCTAAAATATTACAAAGAAACTTGGATAATTTACTTTGTTTGTGGAAAATTTTAGTAAGATCATAGTAAAGTTGACTTCAATAAATCTGACTTTGCATACACTGTTCAGAAGCCCATTTGACTAAGTCCAATGAAGCAATCAACCTAAAAGATTAAAAAGAATTTTGGAGAACCTACTGGGTTTTTGAAAAATGTTAGTATGATAATAGTAAAATTGACTTCAATAAATCTGATTTTGCTTACACTATTCAGAGGCCCGTTTGACAAGGTCCATTGAAACAATCAACCGAAATCTTTATCAACATTTTTTGTCAGATGCGTGGGATAACATTGATAAAATCTAAGTATCAGAGTGAATAAATTCTTTATCAATATTCTTTATCAACATCATTTGTCGGATACGTCGGATCAATGTTCAGAGGCATATTTGACCAAGTCCAATGAAATAATTAACTTAAAAGAATAAAAAGGAATTTAGAAAATCTATTAGGCATTTGGAAAATGTTGGTATGATCTTAGTAAAATTGACTTCAATAAATCAGATTTTACTTACACTGTTCAGAGGCCCATTTGACCTAGCCCAATGAAACAATCCATCTTAAAGATTAAAAAAAATAGGAGAATCTACTGGGGTCGTAGAAAATATTTGTAAGATCATAGTAAAGTTGACTTCAATAAATCTGATGTTGCATACACTGTTCAGAGGCCCATTTGAATAAGTCCAATGAAACAATCAATCTACATAATTAAAAAGAAATTTGGAGAACCTACTGGGTTTTTGGAAAATCTTAGTATGATCATAGTATAGTTGATTCCAATAAATCTAATTTTGCATACACGGTTCAGAAGCCCATTTGACCAAGTCCAATGAAAAAATCATTCGAAAAAATTAAAAAGAAATTTTGACAATCTACCGGGTTTTTGCAAAATGTTAGTATGATCACAGGAAAGTTGACTTCAATATATCTGATTCTGCATCCACTGTTCAGAGGCCCATTTGAACAAGTCCAACGAAACAATCAACCGAAAACATAAAAAAGAAATTTCAAGAATCTATTGGATTTTTGGAAAATAGTAGTTTGAACATAGTAAAATTGAGTTAAATAAATCTGATATTTAATACACTGTACAGACGCCAATTTGACCAAGTTCAGTTAAACAATCAACCGAAAAGATTACAAAGAAATTTGGAGAATCTACTGGGTTTTTGGAAAATGTTAGTATGATCGTATTAAAGTTGACTTAAATAAATCTGATTTTGCATACACTGTTCAGAGGCCTATTTGACAAAGTCCATAGAAACAATCAACCGAAAAGATTAAAAAAGAAATTTGGAGAATCTACTGGGTTTTTGGAAAATGTTAGTATGATCATAGTAAAGTTGACTTCAATAAATCTGATCTTTAGTACACTGTTCAGATGCCCATTTGGCCAAGTCCAATGAAACAATCAACCGAAAAGATTAAAAAGAAATTTGAAAAATCTACTCGACTTTCGGAAAATGTTAGTATGATTATAGTAAATTAGACTTCAATGAATATCATTTTGCATACAGTCTTCAGAGGCCTGGATTTTTGGAAAATGTTAGAATGATTGTACTTAAGTTGTCATAGAGGAATCTGATTTTGCATACACTGTTCAGAGGCCAATTTAACGAAGTCCTATGAAACAATCAACTGAAACGATTGAAAATAAATTTGAAGAATCTACTGGGGTTTTGGAAAATCTTAGTATGACCATAGTAAAGTTGGCTCCAATAAAATTGCTTTTGTATACACTGTTCAGAGGCCCATTTGACCAAGTCCAATGAAAAAAAATCAACCTAAAAGATTAAATTGAAATTTGGAGAATCTACTGGGTTTTTGGTAAATGTTTGTATAATCATAGTAAAGTTGACTTCAATAAAACTGGTTTTGCATACACTGTTTCATTTGGCCCATTTGACCAAGTCCAATGAAACAATAAACCGATTAGATTAAAAAAGCTCGGAGAATTTACTGAATTTTTGGAATATATTAGCATGATCACAGTAAAGTTGACATCAACACATCTGATTTCGTATACACTCTTCAGAAGTCCATTTGACCAAGTACACCGAAACAATCATAAAAAAAGATTGAAAAGAAATTTCGAGAATGTATAGGGGTTTTGAAAAATACTAGTATGAGTATGATCATGGTAAAGTTGACTTCAATAAATTTGACGTTACATACAATGTTCAGAGGCCCATTTGACCAAGTCCAATGAAACAAATAACCGAAATGTTTAAAAATAAATTTGGAGAATCTAGTTGTTTTTTGTAAATATTATTATAATCATAGTAAAGTTGACTTCAAAAATCTGGTTTTGCAAAAACTATTAAGAAGCCAATTCGACCAAGTCCAATGAAACAATCAACCAAACAGATAAAAAAGAAATTTGGAGAATCTACTGGGCTTTTGGAAAATGTTTGATCACAGTAAAGTCGACTTCAATAAATATGATTTTGCAAACACTGCTCAGAGGCCCATTTGACCAAGTCCAATAAAACAATCAACCGAAAAGATTAAAAAAGAAATTTGGAGGATCTACTTGTTTTTTGAAAATGTTATTATAATCATGGCAAAGTTGACTTCAATATATCTGATTTTGCATACACTCTTCGGAGGCCCATTTGACCAAGTCCACCGAAACAATCAACCCAAAAGATTTTAATGAAATTTGGAGAATCTGCAAGATTTTAGGAAAATATTAGTATGAGCATGATCATATTGAATTTGACTTCAATAAATCTGACTTTGCATACAATGTTCAGAGGCCCATTTGACCAAGTCCAATGGAACAATTAACCGAAAATATTAAAAAAGGAATTTGGAGAATCTACTGGGTTTTGGAAAATGTTAGTATGGTCATAGTGAAGTTGACTCCAATAAATCTGATTTTGCTTACTCTGTTCAGAGACCGATTGACCAAGTCCATTCAAACAATGAACCGAAAAGATTAAAAAGAAATTTGAGGAATCTTCTGGGCTTTTGTAAATGTTGGTATGATCATAGTAAAGTTGACTTCAATGAATCTCATTTTGCATACACTGTTCAGAGGCCTATTTGACCAAGTCCAACGAAACAATCAACCGAAAAGATTAAAAAGAAATTTGAAGAATCTACTAGGTCTTGGAAAAGGTTAGTTTGAGCAGAGTAAAGTCGAATTCAATAAATCTGATCTTTCATACACTATTTTGAGGCCCATTTGACCAAGTCCAATGAAACAACCAACGGTAAAGATTAAAAAGATATTTGGAGAATCTACTGGGTTTTTGGAAAGTGTTAGCATGATCGTAGTAAAGTTGGCTTCAATAAATTTGATTCTGCTTACACTATTAAGAGACCCATTTGAAAAAGTCCAATAAAACAATCAACCGAAAAGATTAAAAAGAAATTTGGAGAATCTACTGGGCTTTTGGAAAATTTTAGTATGATCATAGTAAAGTAGACTTCAATAAATCTTATTTTGCATACATTGTTCAGAAGCTTATTTGACCCAATCCAATGAAACAATCAACGTAACGATTCAAAAAAATTTGAAGAATATACTGGTTTTTTGGAAAATGTTAATATACTTATAGTAAAGTTGACTTCAATAAGTGTGGTTTCGCATATACTTTTCAGACACCCTCTAGACCAAGTCCAATGGAACTATCAATCAAAAAGATTATAAAGAAATTTTGAGAATCTACTGGGTTTTTGAAAAATAATAATATGATTATCAAATGGTGATCATCATTGGTGATCAATTTGGTGATCATCAATATGATCACCAAAAAGATTACAAAAAAAATTGAAGACTCTACTTGGTTTCGGGAAAATGTTAGTATGATCCTGATTGCAGCAGTAGCTAGCAACCTAGTAAGAGACGATCACGTCCAATGTTAAGAAATATAAAAACCCAGAAATCCTAAAAATAGAGTCAGATCAAAACAAAAAGTACACCATTACAACCGTCTTGTTCGAAACCCCTATATAGGAAAGTTTCTGTCCCTTGGCTTGAACAGCAAGGGAAATATATTGGCTTGAAAATCAGGAAAAGTGGCAGCTACAACAACATTATGCCTGAACGGGATATTTTTTTCTTTTGTTTTCTTTTCTACAGATGGCTTGGCACTGGAACATCGTAGAGAGTTGTTCAATGGCTCATTTTAAAGGAAATTAATTGAGTTAAAAATCTTTTGTAACTAAAATAAATTATTTCTAAAAGAGAATAAATTTTTCCACTAAAAACTGCATTTTTGATGTCTTCTCATACTGAAGTCTTTTCAAAGATATTTGATTTTTGTACATAAATCATAATCGTATACCAGCGTAAGATTTGAATCCACGCCTCCGAAGAGACTGGTGGCTAGCAGCAGCACCTTGGACCACTCAGCCACGCTGCCTCTCATAACTATATATGTGAATCCGGGTTGCACAAGTAGCTAACAACCTAGTAAGAGACGATCAGTCCAATGCTAAGAAATATAAAAACCCAGAAATCCTAAAAATAGAGTCAGATCAAAACAAAAGTACATCTTTAGAACCACCTTGTCTGAAACCCTATTAGATAAATAATGATTTTACATTAAAAGGCGATCATTAGAATATCAAGCCATTGCATACATTAGAATTAGTTAGCCACTTGATTGTTTAAGGCTCGTCTCTTACTATTTCAAAGGAGAAAAGCCATAGGCTTTTTCCTGTTTGTAATCCGGGTTGCAGCGGTAGCTAGGAACCTAGTAAGAGACGATCACGTCCAATGTTATGAAATATAAAAAACCCATAACTCCTAAAAAAGAGTCAGATCAAAACAAAAGGCACACCATTAGAACCGCCTTGTCCGAAACTCCTGCATAGTAAAATTTCTGTCCCTTGGCTTGAACAGCAAGGGAAATATATTGGCTTGAAAATCAAGAAAAGTGGCAGCTACTACAACATTCTGCCTAAACGGCATATTTTTTTTCTTTTCCAAAGATAGCTTGGCACTGGAACATCGCAGAGAGTTGTTCCATGGTTATAGTAAGGAGTGAACTCTTGCCCTTAGTAACCAATGTCTTGTCAAATTAGCTAATTATTTTTTTCTTATTATGTTTTAAGAATAATTCCCACACCGCGATTTGAACCCAAGCCGGTCAGTTGAAAGCCAAATATACTAAACCACTACACCATATGGTATATATCTTAAAACGTAATTAATTTTTTATGATCTCTCATAGTATAAAGCTCAGACATGCTTTAGCTAATCCGGGTTGCAGCGGTAGCTAGCATTCAGGTTGCAGCGGTAGCTATCCGACTAGCCACCTAGTAAGAGACGATCACGCCCCATAGTAATAACTAAAGTAACCCATAGCTCCTGAAAATAGATTCAGATCAAAACAAGAAGCACACTATTAGAATCCGGGTTGCAGCGGTAGCTAGCAACCTAGTAAGAGACGATCACGTCCAATGTTAAGAAATATAAAAACCCATAGTTCCTAAAAAAGGAGTCAGATCAAATTCAAAAGTACACCATTAGAACCGCCTTGTCCGAAACCCCTGTATAGGAAACTTTCTTTCCCTTGGCTTAAACAGCAAGGGAAATATATTGGCTTGAAAATCAAGAAAAGTGGCAGCTACTACAACATTCTGCCTAAACGGGATATTTTTTTCTTTTTTTTTTCTTTTGTATCCAGAGATAGCTTGGCACTGGAACATCGTAGAGGGTTGTTCAATAGCTCATTTTAAAGGAAATGAATTGGGTTAAAAATCTATAGTAACTAAATAAATTATTTCTAAAAGAGAATAAATTTTCCCACCAAAAACTGCATTTTTGATGTCTTTTCACACTGCAGTCTTTCAAACATAATCGTATACCAGCGGTAAGATTTGAACCCACGCCTCCGAAGAGACTGGTGGCTAACACCAGTGCCTTAGACCACTCGGTAGGGCTGCTTCTCATAATTTGGGTTGCATTACATTAAGGAACGAACTGTATGCCATAGTAATACTTCTTGGATCGATACTATATATGAGAATTGTGTATCACTTCTAACAAAACTTCTTCCAAAAGTTTGACAAAAACTTCTTTTTCTTTAAACGATTTACATTGTCCAGGTTTTGTATTTTTAAAGTTTTACATTTTACAGTAAAGAACGAACCTTAGCCCATAATAATTAAATTATAAATTTTATTGGTCACATAACTATAGTATAGGTAAGTAAAGTTTACATAAAGGACCGATTGAGTTCATCATAATCCGGGTTGCAGCGGTAGTTAGCAACCTAGTAAGAGACGATCACGTCCAATGTTAAGAAATATAAAACCCATAATTCCTAAGAAAAAGAGTCAGATCAGTTACGTAAAGGATCGACATAGTTCATCATAAAATTTGTCAGTCAAGAGGATCCCATGTAGTAGTTATTAATGGAAGTTTTCCGGGTTGCAGCGGTAGCTAGCAATCCGGGTTGCAGCGGTATTTAGCAACCTAGTAAGAGACGATCACGCCCCATAGTAAAAACTAAAGTAACCCATAACTCCTGAAAAAAGATTCAGATCATCTTAGTAAAGTTGACTTCAATAAATCTGATTTTGCATACACTGTTCTGAGGCCTGTTCGACCAAGTCCAATAAAAAAATCAATAGAAAAGATTAAAAACAAATTTAAAAAAATGTTAGTATGATCATAGTAAAGTTGACTTCAATAAATCTGATTTTACATTAAATCTGAATTTGGAGAATCTACTGGGATTTAGGAAAATGTTAGTATGATCATAGTAAAGTTGACTTCAATGAATCCTATTTTTCATACACTATTCAGAGGCCTATTAGACAAAGTCCAACGAAACAATCAACCGAAAAGATTACAGAGAAATTTAGAGAATCAACTAGGTTTTGGAAAAGGTTAGTTTGATCATAGTAAAGTTGACTTCAATAAATCTGATCTTTCATACACTATTCTGTGGCCCATCTGACCAAGTCCAATGAAACAATCAACCGAAAATATTAAAAAGAAATTCGGAGAATCTAATGGGTTTTCGAAAAATGTTAGGATGATCATAGTTAAGTTGACTTAAAAAAATCTTATTTTGCATACACTTTTCTGAGGCCTATTTGATCAAGTCCAAAGAAACAATCAACCAACAAGACTTAAAAGAAATTTGGAGAATGTCCTGGGTTATTGGAAAATGTTAGTACGATCATAGTAAAGTTGACTTCAATAAATCTGACTTTGCACACACTGTTTCGACACCCATTTGACCAAGTCCAATGAAACAATCAACCGAAAATATTAAAAAGAAATTCGGAGAATCTAATGGGTTTTTGAAAAATGTTAGGATGATAATAGTAAAGTTGACTTAAAAAAATCTTATTTTGCTTACACTTTTCTGAGGCCTATTTGATCAAGTCCAAAGAAACAATCAACCAAAAAGACTTAAAAGAAATTTGGAGAATGTCCTGGGTTATTGGAAAATGTTAGTACGATCATAGTAAAGTTGACTTCAATAAATCTGACTTTGCATACACTGTTTCGAGACCCATTTGACCTAGTCCAAAGAAAAAAATCAACCAAAAAGACTAAAAACAAATTTGGAGAATCTACTGGGTTTTTTTAAATGTTAGTATAATCATAGTAAAGTTAACCTCGATAAATTTGATTTTGCATACACTGTTCAGAGGCCCATTTGACCCAGTCCAATGAAACAATCAACCGAAAAGATTAAAAAGAAATTTGGTGAATCTCCTGGGTTTTTAGAAAATGTTAGTATGATCATAGAATAGTTGACTTCAATAAGTCTGATTTTGTATACACTGTTCAGAGGCCTATTTAACCAAATACAATGAAAAAATCAACTGAAGGGATTAAAAAGAAATTTGGAGAATCTATCAGGTTTTCGGTATATGTTAGTAGGATTATAGTAAAGTTGACTTCAATGAATCTTATTTTGCATACACTGTTCACAGGCCTATTTGACCAAGTCCAACGATACAATCAACCGAAAGGGTTAAAAAAACTTTGGAGAATCTACTAGGTTTTGGAAAAGGTTAGTTTGATCATAGTAAAGTTGACTTCACCAAATCTGATGTTCTATACACTATTCTGAGGCCAATCTGACCAAGTCAAATGAAACAATCAACCGATAAGATAAAAAAGAAATTTGGAGAATCTACTGTGGGTTTGGAAAATGTTAGCATGATGATAGTAAAGTTGTCTTCAATAAATCTGATTTTTCATACACTGTTCAGCAGCCCATTTGACCATATCCAATTAAATAATCAACTGAAAAGATTAAAAACAAATTTGAAGAATCTACTGGGTTTTTGGAAAATGTTAGTATGATCGTAGTAAAGTTGATTTCAATAAATCTGACTTTGCATACACTCTTCAGAGGCCGATTTCACCAAGTCCAATTAAACAATCAACCGAAAACATTAAAAAGAATTTGGAGAATCTACTAGGTTTTTGGAAAATGTTAGTATGATCATAGTAAAGTTTACTTCAATAAATTTGATTTTGCATACACTATTCAGAAACCAAGGTGACCTATTCCAATGAAACAATCAACTGAAAAGATTAAATACAAATTTGAAGAATCTACTGGGTTTTTGGAAAATGTTAGTATGACCATAGTAAAGTTGACTGCAATAAATTTGATTTTGCAGACACTATTAAAAGACCTATTCGACCAAGTCCAATCTAACAATCAACCGAAAAGATTAAAAAGAAATTTGGAGAATCTACTGTGTATTTGGAAAATGTTAGCATGATGATAGTAAAGTTGTGTTCAATAAATCTGATTTTTCATACACTGTTCAGAGGCCCTTTGACCAATTCCAATGAAACAATCACCTGAAAAGATTAAAAACAAATTTGAAGAATCTACTGGGTTTTTGGAAAATGTTAGTATGATCATAGTAAAGTTGATTTCAATAAATCTGATTTTGCATACACTCTTCAGAGGCCCAATTTACCAAGTCCAATGGAACAATCAACCGAAAAGATTAAAAAGAATTTGGATAATCTCCTAGGTTTTTGGAAAATATTAGTATGATCATAGTAAAGTATACTTCAATAAATCTAATTTTGCATACACTATTCAGAAACCCATGTGACCAATTCCAATGAAACAATCAACTGAAAAGATTAAAAACAAATTTGAAGAATCTACTGGGTTTTTGGAAGATGTTAGTATGATCATAGTAAAGTTGATTTCAATAAATATGATTTTGCATACACTCTTCAGAGGCCCATTTACCAAGTCCAATGAAACAACCAACCGAAAAGATTAAAAAGATATTTGGAGAGTCTACTGGGTTTTTGAAAAATGTTAGTATGATTGTATTAAAGTTGACTTCAATAAATCTGATTTTGCATGCACTGTTCAGAGGCCCAATTGGCGAAGTCAAATGAATTAATCAACCGAAAAGATTAAAAAGAAAATTTGGCGAATCTACAGGGTTTTTGGAAAATGTTAGTATTATCATAGTATAGTTGACTTCAATAAGTCTGATTTTGTATACCCTAATCAGAGGCCTATTTAACCAAATGCAATGAAACAGTCAACTGGAAAGATTAAAAATAAATTTGGAGAATCTACCGGGTTTTCGGAATATGTTAGTAGGATCATAGTAAAGTTGACTTCAATTAATCTTATTTTGCATACACTGTTCAGAGGCCTAGTTAACCAAGTCCAACGAAACAATCAACCGAAAGGATTAAAAAAAACTTTGGAGAATCTACTAGGTTTTGAAAAAGGTTAGTTTGATCATAGTAAAGTTGACTTCACCAAATCTGATGTTCCATACACTATTCTGAGGCCAATCTGACCAAGTCAAATGAAACAATCAACCGATAAGATAAAAAAGAAATTTGGAGAATCTACTGTGGATTTGGAATATTTTAGCATGATGATAGTAAAGTTGTCTTCAATAAATCTGATTTTTCATACACTGTTCAGAGGCCCATTTGACCAATTCCAATGAAAAAATCAACTGAAAAGATTAAAAACAAATTTGAAGAATCTACTGGGTTTTTGGAAAATGTTAGTATGATCATAGTAAAGTGGATTTCAATAAATCTGACTTTGCATACACTCTTCAGAGGCCCATTTTACCAAGTCCAATGGAACAATCAACCGAAAAGATTAAAAAGAATTTGGAGAATCTACTAGGTTTTTGGAAAATGTTAGTATGATCATAGTAAAGTTTACTTCAATAAATCTAATTTTGAATACACTATTCAGAAACCAATGTGACCAATTCCAAAGAAAAAATCAACTAAAAAGATTAAAAACAAATTTGAAGAATCTACGGGGTTTTTGGAAAATGTTAGTATGACCATAGTAAAGTTGACAACAATAAATTTGATTTTGCATACACTATTAAAAGACCTATTCGACCAAGTCCAATCTGACAATCAACCGAAAAGTTTAAAAAGAAATTTGGAGAATCTACTGTGTATTTGGAAATGTTAGCATGATAGTAGTAAAGTTGTGTTCAATAAATCTGATTTTTCATACACTGTTCAGAGGCCAATTTGACCAATTCCAATGAAACAATCACCCGAAAAGATTGAAAACAAATTTGAAGAATCTGCTGGGTTTTGGAAAATGTTAGTATAATCATTGTAAAGTTGATTTCAATAAATCTGATTTTGCATACACTCTTCAGAGGCCCAATTTACCAGGTCCAATAGAACAATCAACCGAAAAGATTAAAAAGAATTTGGAGAATCTACTAGGTTTTTGGAAAATGTTAGTATGATCATAGTAAAGTTTACTTCAATAAATCTAATTTTGCATACACTATTCAGAAACCCATGTGACCAATTCCAATAAAACGATCAACTGAAAAGATTAAAAACAAATTTTAAGAATCTACTGGTTTTTGGAAAATGTTAGTATAATCATTGTAAAGTTGATTTCAATAAATCTGATTTTGCATACACTCTTCAGAGGCCCATTTACCAAGTCCAATGAAACAACCAACCGAAAAGATTAAAAAGATATTTGGAGAATATACTGGGTTTTGAAAAATGTTAGTATGATCGTAGTAAAGTTGACTTCAATAAATCTGATTTTGCACACACTGTTCAGAGGCCCATTTGACCAAGTCCAAAGAAAAAATCAACCAAAAAGACTAAAAAGAAATTGGGAGAATCTACTGGGTTTTTGTAAATGTTAGTATAATCATAGTAAAGTTAACTTCAGTAAATTTGATTTTGCATATACTGTTCAAAAGCCCATTTGACCTAGTCGAAAAGATTAAAAAGAAATTTGGTGAATCTACTGGGTTTTTGGAAAATATTAGTATGATCATAGTATAGTTGACTTCAATAAGCCTGATTTTGTATACACTGTTCAGAGGCCTATTTAACCAAATACAATGAAACAGTCAACTGAAAAGATTAAAAAGAAACTTGGAGGTTTTCGCAATATGTTAGTAGGATAATGGTAAAGTTGACTTCAATGAATCTTATTTTGCATACACTGTTCAGAGGCCTATTTGACCAAGTCCAACGATACAATCAACCGAAAGGATTAAAAAAACTTTGGAGAATCTACTAGGTATTGGTAAAGGTTAGTTTGATCATAGTAAAGTTGACTTCACCAAATCTGATGTTTCATACACTATTCTGAGGCCAATTTGACCAAGTCCAATGAAACAATCCACCTATAAAATAAAAAAGAAATTTGGAAAATCTACTGTGGTTTTGGAAAATGTTAGCATGATGATAGTAAAGTTGTCTTCAATAAATCTGGTTTTGCATACGCTCTTCAGATCCCCATTTTACCAAGTCCAATGGAACAATCAACAGAAAAGATTAAAAAGAGTTTGGGAAATCTGCTAGGGTTTTGGAAAATGTTAGTATGATCATAGTAAAGTTTACTTCAATAAATCTAATTTTGAATACACTATTCAGAAACCAATGTGACCAATTCCAAAGGAAAAACCTACTAAAAAGATTAACACAAAATTTGAAGAATCTACTGAGTTATTGGAAAATTTTAATATGACCATAGTAAAGTTGATTGCAATAAATTTGATTTTGCATACACTATTAAAAGACCTATTCGACCCAGTCCAATCCAACAATCAACCGAAAAGATTAAAAAGAAATTTTCAGAATCTACTGTGTATTTGGAAAATGTTAGCATGATCATAGTAAAGTTGTTTTAAATAAATCTGATTTTTCATACACTGTTCAGAGGCCCATTTGACCAATTCCAATGAAAAAATCACCTGAAAAGATTAAAAACAATTTTGAAGAATCTACTGGGTTTTTGGAAAATGTTAGTATGATCATAGTAAGGTTGATTTCAATAAATCTGATTTTGCATACACTCTTCAGAGGCCCATTTTACCAAGTACATTGAAACAATCAACCGAAAAAATAAAAAAACAAATTTGGAGAATCTACTTTGGTTTTGGAAAATGTTAGCTTGATGATAGTAAAGTTGTCTTCAATAAATCTGATTTTTCATACAATGTTCAGTGGCCCATTTGACCAATTCCAATGAAATAATCAACTGCAAATACTAAAAACAAATTTGAAGAATCTACTGGGTTTTTGGAAAATGTTAGTATGATCATAGTGAAGTTGATTTCAATAAATCTGATTTTGCATACACTCTTCAGAGGCCCATTTTACCAAGTCCAATGGAACATTCAACCGAAAAGATTAAAAAGAATTTGGAGAATCTACTAGGTTTTTGGAAAATGTTAGTATGGTCATTGTAGAGTTTACTTCAGTAAATCTAATTTTACATACACCATTCAGAAACCCATGTGACCAATTCCAATGAAACAATCAACTGAAAAGATTAAAAATAAATTTGGAGAATCTACTGGGTTTCCGGAAAATGTTAGTATGATCATATTAAAGTTTACTCCAATAAATTTGATTTTGCATACACTATTAAAAGTCCCATTCGACCGAGTCCAATGAAACAATCAAACGAAAAGGTTAAAAAGAAATTTTGAGAATCTACTGAGCTTTTGGAAAATTTTAGTATGATCATAGCAAAGTAGACTTCAATAAATCTGGTTTTGCATACGCTGTTCAGAAGCTTATTTGTCCAAACCCAATGAAACAATCAACCGTAACAGTTAAAAAGACATTTGAAGAATCTACTGTGTTTTGGAAAATGTTAGTATGGTCATAGTAAAGTTGATTTCAATAATTCTGATTTTGCATAGACTTTTCAGAGACAAATTTTACCAAGTCCAATTTAATAATCAACCAAAAAGATTAAAAATAAACTTGGAGAATCTACTGGGTTTTTGAAAATGTTAGTATGATCATACTAAAGTTGACTTCAATAAATATGATTTTGTATACACTGTTCAGAGTCCCATTTGACCAAGTCCGATGAAACAATCAATCGAAATTATTAACAAAAAATTTGGAGACTCTCTGTTAGTATGATAATACTAAATTTGACTTCAATAAATATGATTTTGCATACACTGTTCAGAGTCCCATTTGACCAAGTCCGATGAAAAAACCAATCGAAAAGATTAACAAAAAACTTGGAGACTCTACTGGGTTTAGGGGAACTGTTAGTATGATCTTAGTAAAGTTGACTTCAACAAATCTGATTTTGCATACACTGTTCCGAGGCCCATTTGACCAATTCCAAAGAAACAGTCAACAGAAAAGATTAAAAATTAATTTGAAGAATCTACTGGGTTTTTGGAAATATTAGTATGATCTTAGTAAAGTTGACTTCAATAGATTTAATTTTGCATCCACTGTTCAGAAGCCCATTGGACCAAGTCCAATGAAGCAATAAACTGAAAAGACTAAAAAGAAATTTTGAGATTCTATTGGGTTTTTGAAAGAAATTAGTATGATCACAGTAAAGTTGACTTTAAAACATCTTATTTTGCATGTACTGTTCAGAGGCCCATTTGACCAAGTCCACTGAAAAAATCAACAGAAAAGATTAAAAACAAATTTGGAGAAAATGTTAGTATGATCATTGTAAAGTTGACTTCAAAAAATCTAATTTTGCATTCACTGTTCAGAAGTCCATTGGACCAAGTCCAATGAAGCAATCAACCGAAAAGATAAAAAAGAAATTTTGAAAATCTATTGGGTTTTTGAAAGATTAAAAACAAATTCGGAGAAAATGTTAGTATGATCATTGTAAAGTTGACTTCAAAAAATCTAATTTTGCATGCACTGTTCAGAAGTCCATTGGACCAAGTGCAATGAAACAATCAACCGAAAGATTAAAAAGAAATTTGATCGATCTACTGTGTTTTGGAAAATGTTAGTATGATCTTAGTAAAGTTCACTTTAATAAGTCTGATTTTGCATACTCTGTTCAGAGATCCATTTAACCAAGTCCAATGGAACAGTTAACCAAAAAAATCAACAAGAAATTTGGAAAATCAACTGGGTTTTTGGAAAATGTTAGTATGATATTACTAAAGTTGACTTCAATAAATATGATTTTGCATACACTGTTAAAAGTCCCATTTTACCAAGTCCGATGAAGCAATCAACCGAAAAGATTAAAAAAAAAATCGGATACTCTACTGGATTTTGGGAAAATGTTAGTATGATCTTAGTAAAGTTGACTTCAATAAATCTGATTTTGTATGCACTGTTCCGAGGTCCATTTGACCAAGTCTAATGAAACAATCAACAGAAAACATTAAAATTTTTTTTAAAGAAAATGTTAGTATGATCATAGTAAAGTAGACTTCAATAAATCTGATTTTGCATACGATTTTCAAAGGCCCATTGGACCAAGTCAAATGAAGCAATTAACCGAAAATACTAAAAAGAAATTTTAAGAATCTATTGGGTTTTCGGAATTATTAGTATGATCATCGTAAAGTTAACTTCAATAAATATGATTGTGAATACACTGTTCAGAGGCCCATTTGACCAAGTGCAATGAAACAATCAACCGAAAGATTAAAAACAAATTTAAGGAATCTATTGCGTTTTTGGAAAATGTTAGTATGATCTTAGTAAAGTTCAGTTTAATAAGTCAGATTTTGCATACTCTGTTCAGAGATCCATTTAACCAAGTCCGATGGAACAGTCATCCAAAAAGATTAACAAGAAATTTGGAAAATCTACTGGGTCTTTGGAAAATGTTAAAATGATACTACGAAAGTTTACTTCAATAAATATGATTTTGCACACACTATTCAGAGTCCCATTTGAGCAAGTCCGATGACAAAATCAATCGAAAAGGTTAAAAAAAATCGGAGACTCTAATGAATTTTGGGAAATTGTTAGTATGATCTTAGGAAACTTGACTTCAATAAATCTGATCTTGTATGCACTGTTCCGAGGTCCATTTGACCAAGTCTAATGAAACAATCAACAGAAAAGATTAAAAACAAATTTTAGAGAAAATGTTAGTATGATCATAGTAAAGTAGACTTCAATAAATATGATTGTGAATACACTCTTCAGAGGCCCATTTGACCAAGTTCAATGAAACAATCAACCGAAACGATTAAAAAGAAATTTAAGGAATCTGCTCCGTTTTTGGAAAATGTTAGTATGATCTTAGTAAAGTTGACTTCAATAAGTCTGATTTCGCATACTCTATTCAGAGACCCATTTGACGAAGTCCAATGTAATAGTCAACCAAAAAGATTAACAAGAAATTTGGAAAATCTACTTGGTTTTTGGAAAATGCTAGTATGATCATACTAAGTTTGACTTCAATAAGTATGATTTTGCATACACCTTTCAGAGGCCAATTGGACCAAGTCCAATAAAGCAATCAACCGAAAAGATTAAAAAAAAAGAAATGAGAATCTATTGGGTTTTTGAAAATGTTTGCTTGATCATAGTAAAGTTGACTCAATAAATCTTATTTTGCATGCACTGTTAAAAAACCCATTAGACCAAGTCTAATGAAGCAACCAACCGAAAAGACTAAAAAGAAATTTTAAAAATCTATTGGGTTTTTGAAAATGTTAGCATGATCATAGTAAAGTTGACTTCAATAAATATGATTGTGAATACACTCTTCAGAGGCCCATTTGACCAAGTTCAATGAAACAATCAACCGAAACGATTAAAAAGAAATTTAAGGAATCTGCTCCGTTTTTTGGAAAATGTTAGTATGATCTTAGTAAAGTTGACTTCAATAAGTCTGATTTCGCATACTCTATTCAGAGACCCATTTGACCAAGTCCAATGTAATAGTCAACCAAAAAGATTAACAAGAAATTTGGAAAATCTACTTGGTTTTTGGAAAATGCTAGTATGATCATACTAAGTTTGACTTCAATAAGTATGATTTTGCATACACCTTTCAGAGGCCAATTGGACCAAGTCCAATAAAGCAATCAACCGAAAATATTAAAAAAAAATGAGAATTTATTGGGTTTTTGAAAATGTTAGCATGATCATAGTAAAGTTGACTACAATAAATAAGGTGTTGAATAAACTCTTCAGAGGCCGGTTTGACCAAGCCCAATGAAACAATCAGCCGAAAATATTAAAAAGAAATTTAATGAATCTAATTTGTCTTGGAAAATGATAGTATGATCTTAGTAAAGTTAACTTCAATAAGTCTGATTTTGCGCACTCTGTTCAGAGACCCATTTGACCATGTTCAATGGAACAGTCAACCAAAAAGATTACCAAGAAATTTGGAGAATCTTCTGGGCTCTTTGAAAATGTTAATATGTTCATGCTAAAATTGACTTCAATAAATATAATTTTGCATACACTGTTCAGAGCCCCATTTGACCAAGTCCGATGAAACAATCAACCGAAAAGATTAAAAAAACATTTGGAGACTTCTGGATTTTTGGAAAATGTTAGTATGATCTTAGTAAAGTTGACTTCAACAAATCTGATTTTGCGTACACTGTTCCAAGGACCATTTGACCAAGTCCAATGAAACAGTCAACAGAAAAGATTAAAAATTCATTTGGAGAATTTGCTGGGTTTTCGGAAATGTTAGTATATATCATAGTAAAGCTGACTTTAATAAATATGATTTTGCAAACAATGTTTAGAGGCCCTTTTGACAAAGTCCAAAGAAACAATCAAACGAAATGATAAAAAAGTATTTGGAGAATCTACTGGGTTTTTGGAAAATGTTAGTATAATAATAGTAAATTGTCTTCAATAAATTTGATTTTGCATACACTCTTCAGAGGCCCATTTACCAATTCCAATGAAACAATCAACCGAAAAAGAGCAAAATGAACTTTGTTTAATCTACTGGATTTTTGGAAAATGTTGACTTCGATAAATTTGGTTTTGCATACACTGTTCCGAAACCCATTTGACCAATTCCTTTGGAACAGTCAGCTGAAAAGATTAAAAACAAATTTGAAGAATCTACTGGGTTTTTGGAAAATGTTAGTATGACCCTACTAAAGTTGACTTCAATAAATATGATTAACTTATGCCATCACAGGGGTCGACTTGGTGCCCCTTGCTCTTTTACTAGGAGGGGAGAGAGTTGGAATCTCCTAGAAAAGAAAACAGGATTTAGTATAAATCCAAAAAACTAGCCATCTTAATGGAGGTCCCTAAATTAGGAGCATGTAATGATAGAGGGGGTGAAAGATGCATAAGTTCTTTCCTATAGGCGGGATTGTTCCTGCAATTAAATATTTTTTTCCATATAAATTTAGTCTAATTTTAATACCCTCCCTAAATTTCAGTCATTGCATCCTACCCTTCTACATCAAAGTTAAAAACCTCAGTTTTCACATCCCTGCATCAATAAAAGAAACTTTTTCAAAGAAAGGTATAGAATAAAATAATTTATTCCCCCTATAATAAGCATTAGTAAGGCTAGAAATGTTTTCAATGTACTAGAAAAAGAATAAACCTGAATAGGCAGGGAATAAAAGGTCTCGTTTCCTCCCAAGCTAGGTACTTTGAAAATGATAAATGTATCTAAACTATGCGAATTTCTTATACAAAATTGCGCGTTCAAAGGGAAAATGCAAGAAAATAATTAGTCTGTAGCCTTAGGATAGAAATATATGTTCCTATTTTATCCATTTAGAAAAAAACCTATGATTTTAATACATACCTAGAGATGCAAAGCATTTAAAGCAAAAAGAGCTAAGGTTTATTTAAAGCTTTAAAAAACTAGACTTTTTTGTCTATGCCTAGGATGGAAATAAATATTTTATTACCTGCCGCATGCTCCTGTTAGCGCCTCTTCTTACATACAATTTCCAGCCTTAAAATATGACTAATCATATACAAAAATTTTCACACCATAGGGTTTATTACGTGACAATTTTGCAGATAATATCTTCCTCCGACCTTTTTTTCAAAAAACCCGAGACAGTAGAAGAAATCTCACCTAGAATTATGAAAATTGATCACCCCCCTCGTAAAGTATAATTGACAGCAAACGCAATCCCTTCTGCACGAGAGTAAATGTTTACAACGCACCCATTCCAGAGGGTTACAGAAATAGCAGCCTTATTCACACATGTTTTTGTTTAGACAACAAAAGGGTTCTCGCGAGACATTTGATTTTTTTCCTTGGTCTCAATGCGTGAGGGGAAAAAGTCACCTTTTTTGAGTAAAAAGAATAATTCTTTTTGAAAGGATTAATTATCATCGAATACGGGTTGGAGGATCGGGTTTTACACGGTGAAAAGAGGGTATTTTATGCTGTAAAATGAGTATAAACAAATCCATGTGGTGTTTTTGTTTGTGGGAGGGGGGTATAGGAAATACTAGAAAGAAAGTGACTTACTTCTTGGTACGATTTATCAATTATTTAGATACTTGCATCATCTTCAACGGGCTATATAAGACTAATGAGTAATTGTCCTTACCCTGGGTATTTATAGCGTTCCCAGGACCCCCAAAGGATCTTTGAGGGGAACACTTGCACTCTCGGAAAGTCCTCTAAGGTTTTTAATAGAAAAGCAGCATGGGGGAGTCTTGCCAACTTGAAGGACATGTTTGGGCAAGATTTTCCTACAAAATGGTCGTCAAGGCAAATATACGGGGAAAAATAAAATGGCTTCAACGACCTGGGGAGGCATGTCTAGACACGATTCCTTATAAAATGACCGCCTAGACACCTATAGGGGAAAATAATTTTGAATTTTGCCTAGAAAAAGGGCATGCAATCGGGATCTTGCCAATCGTCCGCTAGAAACAGGGACGCCGTGACGTCAGAGGGCATGACTTTAAGATCCCATGGGAAAAGGGAGGGCATGTCCTAGGAATCTTGCCAGCTGACCACTAGAAACAAGGATGCCGTGAGGTCAGAGGGCATGACTTTAAAATCTAGTGCTATTTTTCCTATGGCTGCCGTTACATCAGACGGTGTGACTTTAAAATCCCATGGGAAAAGTGAGGACATGTGCTCGTAATCTTGTCAGCTGACCGCTTGAAACAGGGATGCCTTGACGCAAGAAGGCATGACCTTAAAATTCAATGCTATTTTCCCTATCGCTACCGTGATATTAGAGGGCATGACTTTAAAATCCCATAGGGAACAGGAGGGATGTGCTCTGAGTGCCTATGGGGATACTACTTTCCCGGCAAGACCCATGATGCCTTGCCTCTTCTTTTCCCCATTTATGCTCATAGTTATATGAATGTAATATTTATATTACACAGAAAAACCATTAAATCTATGAGAGTAATACTATTACCCCCCCCCCCCCCCCCCCAGTACCAATAATAATGGTGTATACGAAAAATTTCCTGAGAATCAAGAGGAATTAGATGTCAATTTTCCACCTCCCCCTCCTTCCGCAAAACTCGTTCTATATTTATGTGTCGGTTCAATGAGAGTTGGAACATTCAGACATTATAATACACTCTTAGAGGCACCTACCACTCTTTAATATAGCTGATGTGTAATTACACATTACTTCATATAATTTTCTTAGAAATATGAGGCAATTCAGTTTAGTTAAATGAAGCTTTAAAACAAATACAAGATTCATTTTTTATAGTGAAAATGGAAAGATTTCCCCGCAACACCCTTATCAAGGCTTAGTCGAAATGAAGGGAGATAATATAGTAACTTCTATCCCCCCTTAGACCCTTTCCTATATTTATCTGAAAGCTCATAAGTAGTGATACGATATGTGCTCCTAAATAAACACCCTTATTTGGGCTCTAAAGATTGCCTATTTTTGGGTCCTTGATCTACTTATACGACCATACTACAAGAGATACATGATTCGCATAATCCAGCCGGTACCTCATTTTCATATACCTGGCTGGGCATTATTAACAAGGTAAAGTAAACCAGACGCAGTTTGTAATATGAACCGAATTTTAATAAAATAAAAATGACAAGCCTGTTACCCCCTTTTTAATACGGCACTCGCTTGTACAAAGTAAACCAGTGAACTTTTCAAGAGATTCATCAAGCAGTAGTAGTAATTTAAGAAGCCAGTGAACTTCTGATAGGAAAAAACAGATTAATTTGTCTAATTTTTCTAATAATAAACCTCCTCTTGTACCAGCCATGAGTTAGTTTCTTTGGCCAAACTGCCTTTGTAATTATAAACAAAGCTAAGATACATAAATAACAGGTGAGACTCTTAATTAAAGCCCAAATATTTCGGTTTGATATTCTAAAATCTTTTGTCGACGGAATAAAATAAGAGGAAAAATTATAGAGTAAAACTTACCATAAAATTGTTAGTTTTTAAATTCCTACACAAAAACAAAAGATGACATAGTTCGAGACATTGCTTTATTGAACAATGATTATAAACTAACCTATTATTTCAATGAAAACAAAGAATTTAGAGATATTTGTTACTGTTAAAACTGTCTAAGTTATTCTTATTTCAGCTACACACGGTTCGGCCACCTTACCTTGAGAGTTTGAGTAGAAAGTATCGCAGTATCACGTTATACCCCTCTCGAGGGCAGTCCCAAAGAATACCGTTTAGTTTCTTTGCAATTAATCAAATTTTCATTATTGAAATTTTAAATTGCATTTTAGTGAATTGGCGCCTCATTTAATGGTGCCATTTAACGAAAATATAGAGGGGCAAGGTTTTTCTTATAAAAGAGAAATTATAAATCAAGTTGGGAATGGTAGCCAAGGAAGATGCCGTCTTAAAATAGTAAAACTAAATAGTCCCTCCTCGTCAGTTTGGGTACCAGCGAGGCTTAGGTAGAGAGCACGCTCTCTTTCTGCTTATAAATGTGCTGAAGAATACTGAAGAAAGAGGTAATTTCTTAGTCTTATGTGCACTCGATGTTGCAAGAGTATTTGACTCTTGTAAATTTGTGCGGGTTTTGCTTGAGGCCCATTTGAAAGGTACTGATGCTGTGATAATTACTTGTTCAAGATACATGTATAGAAACCTGAAAGCTAGAACTAAAGATTGTAGTCAACTATTTCCGATTCAGTAAGGTGGACTCCAAGGAGCTCCGACTTCTCCAGTTATGTTCAATAATTTTGTTACCGGTGCTCAGGATAAGTTGAACTGTATATTCATCTTCAAAGGAGTAGATCTTTGGTTAGTTGCGTTTGCGGATGACTTACTGAACTTTTTCTTCACTTTCCAAGAAGGCTCTTAAACTTTTGAGCTTCTCCAACATGAGTACGAACATATTAGCTTGAGCTTTAATACTGATAAAACTGTTGTTCTACCATTCAACTATAAAGGGAATAGAAATTCAATAAGTCTATCGGGCTCTGAGGTTCCTTTAGCTAGCAGCCTTACTTACCTGGGCATACCTATTGGAGCAAACCTGAAAGAAACTGTAAACCTGGCAATGAATAACTATGCTAGTAAGTTCCGGGCTGCACAAGCCTTCCTGGTTTCAAACGCTTCGCATATGAGTAGAACTCACAGTTCTTAGTTATATAATAGCCTAAGAGTTTCTCACTTACTTGTCCTTGCTCCTGCTTGGTTTTTTTTTTAATTGTGGCAAGAGAAAGCAAGTTCATCGCCTTTATTATAAATTTGCAAAGTATCTAATAAAATTTCTAACTTGGACAAGTAACTCTTTTCTGCAAATAAAGCATCAATTGGTAAACCCAGCTGGCGTTATTAAGAAGCGTATTTGTGATTTCTCTACTGAATGCCAGAAGTCTTCACATCTTTGGTCATTTCTGTTTATCCCTTGTTTGTAGTTGTGTGTGTTTTTATTTCTGTTGTTTCTTTTTTCTTGATTTTTACTCTGTCTTTTTCTGGGCTCTGCCTAGATTTTTGTGATGGGTTATAAATAAAATGATTGATGACTCATTGAATAGGCTGCAACAAGGTAGTTTGTGTCGAATTATTTTTTTTGGTGAACTTTTTACTAGTTTGAGCAGTTCTCCGATGTTTTATGATGTAAAATATGTCCCCAATCAATCAATATATATATATTTTAGTGGTAACTTGTGATCATCCATGTTCCGCTCTCCAAGGACCCTAATACCCATACCACAACTTTTGCTCCCCCCCACTCTTTTGGACTTCGAATTTTTGGATATAGAATTTTTTGGACTGAAAACATTTTTGGACATAGAATTTTTTGGACTTAGAAGTTTTTTGGACTCATACTTTGTTGGACCTACAATTTATTGGCTACAGGCATAAAACTTTGACATGTCTCGTGAGAATATATCTTGAATTTTAATATCTTGAACTTGGTTGCCCGGCTAGGGTTTTCAAGGTGAGATTTTCAAAGGGTTATGATATTATCACTTTTTCCATCTAAAGCGCATACCTTAGCGTACGCCAACTTGAAAAAACGGGGTTAGGAGGAATATTAAGAAAAGAACTTATTATGAAATGATACAATAAAGCCTTTTGAAAAGTATTGCTTAATGTTGGAGTATGCATAAACTCGAAATGTAATGTTGGGAGAGAAAAAAGATACTCCAGCTTGAAAAAAACGAATTTAGGAGAAATATTCAGAAAGGAGTGTGTTTGGTAATATCAAGAACATTAACAAATTATTTTCTATTACTGTCAAAACGTGTCTATTATTGTCAAAATCTAAAATAGTAGCATCAAAATGATGTCTGCTCTTACCAAAATTTAACTTAATACTTTGTAATCGTGTCTGCTATTAACAAGATTATAAAAATGCTTTGTGGTGCAATCAAAATTCTGTGTGATATTATCAAATATCTTAATCACATTATCATAGGCAGTGCAGAAGCGCAATAGCACTGCCTAAGTAATGAACGATGTTGGCACAATGTATTAATTTGTTTTTCTCCATACCCGGGCACTTCGTATCGAAGGAGTTGTCGTAGGAACTTAAAAAAGAACTCATTCGATTGGAAATTAGAGTGGCTAGTGCCCTTTTTAATAGTCGAAAGTGATTGGAGGGCAACTAGCCAACCCCCCCCCCCCCATTCCCACCATTCTCCCAAACACATTCAATCAACATTTTGGTATAGCCATTTTGTTCAGCGTAGTTGATTTCCAGATAGAAAATATGTTTTTGAGGAAGATATTCCCCCACAACCCTCAGGGCAAGGGTTTTAAGTTATGCCCTGAGGGCATATCAGAACGATGTTGGCACAATGCATTATTTATTATGTTTTTTTTCCTTTAGAGCAGGGCACTTCGTATCGAGGAAGTTGTCGTAAAAACATAGAAAAAGGCTCATTCAATTGGAAATTGGAGTGGCTTATGCCCTTTTTAATAGTCGAAAGTGATTGGAAGGCGAATAACACACCTTCAACGCCCACCAGTTTCCGAAACACATCCAATCAAAATTTTGGGATAGTAATTTTGTTCAGCGTAGTTGATTCCCATATAGAAATTATGTTTTTAGGAGGAGACTCCCCCGCAGCCTTAAGGGCAAGGGTTGTAAGTTATGCCCTGGGGGCATATAAGGTTTTTTTTATAGAAGCCGTTGACGTAGAAACTTAAAAAAGGTTCATTCGTTTGGAAATTCAAAGGACCAGTACCCTTTTTAATAGGCGAAAGTGATTGGAGGGCAGCTAACCCCCCTCTCACGCCCACCTTTTCCCCTAACACATCCAATCAAAATTTTGAGATAGCCATTTTATTCAACGTAGTTTTAAGTTCTGTAAATAAGGTCTTTGAGGATGACAACCTCCCAACAGCCCTCAGGGCAAGGGTTGTAAGTTATGCTCTGGGGACACATAAGGTTCTTATAGAACGCGTTGTCGTAGAAACTTCAAAAAGTTCTCATTCGATTGGAAATTGAAAAAGCTAGTGCTCTTTTTAATAGTCGAAAGTAATTGGAAGGCAACTAACACCCCTTCCATGCCCACCATATCCCAAAACATATCCAAGAAAAACTTTGAGATGGCCATTTTGTTCCACGCAGTTTAAAGTTCAAGGAATTATACATTATACACTCCCCCCACAGTCTTCAGGGTCAAGGGTCATAAGTTATGCCCTAGGGGCAGATAAGTTTTTATTGAAATCTTTGTCGTAGAAACTTCAAAAAGGGCTCATTCAATTGGAAATTCAATTGTCTAGTGCCCTTTTTAATAGGTCAAAAGTGATTTGGGGGCAACTAACCCACCTCTCAAGTTCACCTTTCCCCCAAACACATCCAATCAAAATTTTCATATAGCAATTTTGTTCAGCGCAGGTAATTTCCAGATAGAAATTATGTTTTTGAGGGAGAACTCCCCCACAGCCCTCAGGGCAAGGGTTGTAAGTTTTGCCCTGGGGGTATATAAGGTTTTCATAGAACGTGTTTTCGTAGAAACTTCAAAAAGGGCTCATTCGGCTGGAAATTGAAATGGCTAGTGCCCTTTTTAGTAGTCGAAAGTGATTGGAAGGCAACTAACAACCCTTCCACGCCCACCATTTCCCCGAAAATATCCAATCAAAATTTTAAGATAGCCATTTTGTTCCACGCAATTTAAATTTCAGGAAATTATACCTTTGAGCAGGATACCCCCTCCCCACAGTCTTCAGGGCAAGGTTTGTAAGTTATGCCCTCGGGGCAAGTAAGGTGTCTAGTGAAATCTTTGTCGTAGAAACTTGAAAAAGGGCCCATTTGATTGGAAATTCTGAGGGATAGTGCCCTTTTTAATGGTCGAAAGTGATTTAAGGGCAACGAACCCCCCTCTTACGCCCACCTTTTCCCCGAACAAATCCAATCAAAATTTTCAGATAGCCATTTTGTTTCACGCAGTTTAAAGTTCAGGAAATTATACCTTTGAGCAGGACAATCCCCGCACAGTCTTCAGGGCAAGGATTATAAGTTACACCCCGGGGGCATATAAGTTTTTTATTGAAATCTTTGTCGTAGAAACTTGAAAAAGAGATCTTTCGATTGGAAATTCAAAGGGCTAGTGCCCTTTTCAATAGTCGAAAGTGATATGAGGGCAACTAACCCCCCTCTCACACCCACCTTTTCCCCAAACACATCCAATCAAAATTTTGTGATAGCCATTTTATTCAACGTAGTTGAAAGTTTTGGAAATTATGTCTTTAAGGATGAGAACCCCGCCCCCACAACCCTCGGGGCAAAGGTTGTAAGTTATGTCATGGGGGCATGTAAGGTCCTCATAGAAAGCACTGTCGTAAAAACATCAAAAAGGGCTCTTTCAATTGGAAATTGAAGGGGCTAGTGCTCTTTTAATAGTCGAAAGTAATTGAAGGGCAACTAGCACCTTTCTCATGCCAACCATTTCCTCAAACACATCCAATCAAAATTTCGAGATATTTATTTTGTTCAACGTAGTCGTAAGTTCTGGAAATTAGGTTGTTTTAGTATGATAACCCCCTCAGAGAGTAGAGATGACCCTATAACTCCGATCAGTACACCTTATATCGGCATAGAACCACGTGGTTAATGGGGTCAATGACCTCTTTCTCCAGGTGTGTTTTTGGCACGCCCTCAGCGAAGGTCAATGTTGTTGTTTTGTTTAGAGTCATTAGAGAGAATATGTGGTTAATGGGGTCAATGACCTCTTTCTCAATGGTCTCTTTCTCCAGGTGTGTTTTGGGTACGCTCGATGCAAATGTTATGATCCAGAAATAGTATTGTTATTGTTGTTTCCAAGCCAAATGTTATGAGTTCCCGGGAAACAGTTAATTAATGTCTGACATATGACGTCAAGTTAATTAATGTCTTTGCGTTTCCAAAGAGAATTGTCTCCGAGAAACAGTTAGATCACACATGATGTCATGATTGATTGATTGACACGAAAGGGGAATTAATTTGTTATTCTAAAGAGAATTGATTCACGAAAGGGAAATTAATTTGGAGTTCTAACAAGAGAATCGTTTCCGAGGCAGATGTTTTGATCTTAGCGCGCGAAAAGGTTTCCAAATAATTGAAATAAGCCAGCGCAGGGATGCCAAACAAAAGGAACATGCTGAAATTCCGTTTGGGGATAATTTTGGCGAAACCGTTTTAGCTAATTTATGGAACTATTACGATGAAACAGTTAGAGACATTTTGAAAGAATATTTTAGGAAAGGTTTTAGAAGAGAATTTGAGGGTGAAACTCTGTGGTCCTTATAATACACAAGTTCCATTTGAACAGTGTTGTGAGGTCCTCTACCCCAACCCCAAAGGGTTCCGATCCCCCACCCCAACCCCGAAGGAAGCCCCCGGTACTCAAAGGCCCCCAAGTTCCCAAAGAGCCCCAGCCCCCCCGAAACGCCCTCCTCAGACCCTCAAAGGCCCTCCTCTGGTCCTCAAAGGCCCATCGAGCTCCCAAAAGACCACCGGGGTCCCAAAGGCCATCACCCGGTCCCCAAATGTCCCCCAGGCTCCCAACTGCCTCCCCCGGACCCCCAAAGGCCCTCCCTTTGGTCCCCAAAGGTCCCCACAGGCTCCCAAAGGGCCCCCCGGACCCCCAAAGGCCCTCCCCCCGGTCCTCAAATGTCCAGCGGGCTCCCAAAGGACCAATCGGTCCTCAAGGGCCTCCAGACCCACAAAGGCTCTCCCCGGGCTCCCAAAGGACCACCCAGCCCTTGGTTTAGTTTTAGTTAAAAGTATAGAGTGTTTTAGCTTAGAGTCATAACTTAGAGTTGTTCTTGAAGTTCTAGTTTAGTTTAATTTTAGTTAAGAGTTTGATGTTTTACCTTTGAGTTTCAGTTAGAGTTTTAGTTTGGTTTAGTTTTAGTTAAGAGTTTGTAGTTTTAGCTTAGAGTCTTAGCTTAGAGTTTAAGTTAGAGTTGTTGTGTAGTTTAGTTTTAGTTAAGAGTTTAGAGTCTTAGCTTAGAGTTTTAGTTTAGAGTTTTTAGCTTAGAGTCTTAGCTTAGAGTCTTAGCTTAGAGTTTTTGTTGAAGTTCTAGTTTAGTTTAGTTTTAGTTAAGAGTTTAGAGTTTTAGCTTAGAGTCTTAGCTTAGAGTTTAAGTTAGAGTTGTTGTCTAGTTTAATTTTAGTTAAGAGTTTAGAGTTTTACCTTAGAGTCTTAGCTTAGAGTTTTAGTTTAGAGTTTTTAGCTTAGAGTCTTAGCTTAGAGTTTTTGTTGAAGTTCTAGTTTAGTTTAGTTTTAATTAATAGCTTAGAGTTTTTGTTAGAGTTCTAGTTTAGTTTAATTTTATTTTAGAGTTTAGAGTTTTAGCTTAGTCTTAGCTTAGAGTTTTTTTTGTTAGAGTTCTAGTTTAGTTTAATTTTAGTTAAGAGTTTGATTTTTTTTCCTTTGAGTTTCAGTTAGAGTTTTAGTTTAGTTTTAGTTAAGAGTTTGGTGTTTTACCTTAGAGTCTTAGCTTAGAGTTTTTATTTGAGTTTTAGTTTATTTTAGTTTTAGTTAAGAGTTTAGAATTTTAGCTTAGAGTCTTAGCTCAGAGTTTTTGTTAGAGTCATAGTTTATTTTATTTTTAGTTAAGAGTTTAGAGTTTCAGTTAGAGTTCTAGTTTAGTTTAGTTTTAGTTAAGAGTTTAGAGTTTTTAGCTTAGAGTCTTAGCTTAGAGTTTTTTGTTAGGGTTCTAGTTTAGTTTAGTTTTAATTAATAGCTTAGAGTTTTGTTAGAGTTCTAGTTTAGTTTAATTTTATTTAAGAGTTTAGAGTTTTAGCTTAGAGTTTTTGTTAGAGTTCTAGTTTAGTTTACATATAGTTAAGAGTTTGGAGTTTTACCTTAGAGACCTAGCTTAGAATTTTAGTTTAGTTTAGTTTTAGTTAAGATTTTAGAGTTTTAGCCTAGAGTCTTATCTCAGAGTTTTTGTTAGAGTTCTAGTTTAGTTTTAGTTAAGAGTTTAGAATTTTAGCTTAGAGTCTTAGCTTAGAGTTTTATGTTAGAGTTCTAGTTTATTTTAGTTTTAGTTAAGAGCTTAGAGTTTTTAGCTGAGAGTCATAGCTTAGAGTTTTTGTTGAAGTTCTAGTTTAGTTTAGTTTTAGTTAATAGTTTAGAGTTTTAGCTTAGAGTCTTAGCCTAGAGTTTTTGTTAGAGTTGACGTTTAGTTTAGTAATAGTTAAGAGTTTAGAGTTTTAGCATAGAGTCTTAGCTTAGAGTTTTTGTTAGAGTTCTTGTTTAGTTTACATATAGTTAAGAGTTTGGAGTTTTACCTTAGAGACCTAGCTTAGAATTTTAGTTTAGTTTAGTTTTAGTTAAGAGTTTAGAGTTTTTTAGCTTAGAGTCTTAGTTTAGAGTTTTTGTTAGAGTTCTAGTTTAGTTTAGTTTTAGTTAAGAGTTTGGTGTTTTACCTTAGAGTTTTTGTTGAAGTTCTAGTTTAGTTTAGTTTTAGATAAGAGTTTAGAATTTTAGCTTAGAGTCTTAGCCTAGAGTTTTTTGTTAGAGTTCTAGTTTATTTTAGTTTTAGTTAAGAGTTTAGAGTTTTTAGCTGAGAGTCATAGCCTAGAGTTTTTGTCGAAGTTCTAGTTTAGTTCAGTTTTAGTTAAGAGTTCAGAGTTTTAGCTTAGAGTCTTAGCTTAGATTTTTTGTTAGAGTTGAAGTTTATTTTAGTATTAGTTAAGAGCTTAGAGTTTTTAGCTTAGAGTCTTAGCTTAGAGTTTTTGTTAGAGTTCTACTTTACTTTAGATATAGTTAAGACTTTGGAGTTTTACCCTAGGGACTTAGCTTAGAGTTTTTGTTAGAGCTGAAGTTTAGTTTAGTAATAGTTAAGAGTTTAGAGTTTTAGCATAGAGTCTTAGCTTAGAGTTTTTGTTAGAGTTCTTGTTTAGTTTACAAATAGTTAAGAGTTTGGAGTTTTACCTTAGAGACCTAGCTTAGAATTTTAGTTTAGTTTAGTAATAGTTAAGAGTTTAGAATTTTAGCTTGGAGTCTTAGCTTAGAGTTTTTGTTAGATTTCTAGTTTAGTTTAGTTATAGTTAAGAGTTTGGTGTTTTACCATAGAGACTTAGCTTAGAGTTTTAGTTTAGTTTAGTTTTAGTTAAGATTTTAGAGTTTTAGCTTAGAGTCTTAGCAGAGAGTTTTGTTAGAGTTCTAGTTTAGTTTAGTTTTAGTTAAGAGTTTAGAGTCTTAGTTTAGAGTTTTTGTTAGAGTTCTAGTTTAGTTTAGTTTTAGTTAAGAGTTTGGTGTTTTACCTTAGAGTTTTTGTTGAAGTTCTAGTTTAGTTTAGTTTTAGATAAGAGTTTAGAATTTTAGCTTAGAGTCTTAGCTTAGAGTTTTTTGTTAGAGTTCTAGTTTATTTTAGTTTTAGTTAAGAGTTTAGAGTTTTTAGCTGAGAGTCATAGCCTAGAGTTTTTGTCGAAGTTCTAGTTTAGTTCAGTTTTAGTTAAGAGTTTAGAGTTTTAGCTTAGAGTCTTAGCTTAGATTTTTTGTTAGAGTTGAAGTTTATTTTAGTATTAGTTAAGAGCTTAGAGTTTTTAGCTTAGAGTCTTAGCTTAGAGTTTTTGTTAGAGTTTAACTTTACTTTAGATATAGTTAAGACTTTGGAGTTTTACCCTAGGGACTTAGCTTAGAGTTTTTGTTAGAGTTGAAGTTTAGTTTAGTAATAGTTAAGAGTTTAGAGTTTAGCATAGAGTCTTAGCTTAGAGTTTTTGTTAGAGTTCTTGTTTAGTTTACATATAGTTAAGAGTTTGGAGTTTTACCTTAGAGACCTAGCTTAGAATTTTAGTTTAGTTTAGTAATAGTTAAGAGTTTAGAATTTTAGCTTGGAGTCTTAGCTTAGAGTTTTTGTTAGAGTTCTAGTTTAGTTTAGTTATAGTTAAGAGTTTGGTGTTTTACCATAGAGACTTAGCTTAGAGTTTTAGTTTAGTTTAGTTTTAGTTAAGATTTTAGAGTTTTAGCTTAGAGTCTTAGCAGAGAGTTTTTGTTAGAGTTCTAGTTTAGTTTAGTTTTAGTTAAGAGTTTAGAGTTTTAGCCTAGAGTCTTATCTCAGAGTTTTTGTTAGAGTTCTAATTTAGTTTAGTTTTAGTTAAGAGTTTAGTGTTTTAAGCTTAGAGTCTTAGTTTAAAGTTTTTTATTGAAGTTCTAGTTTAGTTTAGAGTTTTAGCTCAGACTTAGAGTTTTAATTAGAGTTCTAGTTTAGTTTAGTTTTAGTTAAGAGTTTAGAGTTTTAGCTTAGAGTCTTAGCTTAGTGTTTTTGTTAGAGTTCTAGTTTAGTTTAGTTTTAGTTAAGAGTTTAGAGTTTTAGCTTAGAGTCTTAGCTTAGAGTTTTTGTTATAGTTCTAGTTTAGTTTAGTTATAGTTAAGAGTTTGGTGTTTTACCCTAGAGACTTAGCTTAGAGTTTTAGTCTAGTTTAGTTTTACTTAAGAGTTTAGAGTTTTAGCTTAGGGTCTCAGCTTAGAGTTTTTGCTAGAGTTCTAGTTTAGTTTAGTTTTAGTTAAGAGTTTAGTGTTTTTAGCTTAGAGTCTTAGTTTAGAGTTTTTGTTGAAGTTTAGTTTAGTTTTGGTTTAGAGTTTTAGCTTAGACTTAGAGTTTTAATTAGAGTTCTAGTTTAGTTAAGTTAGCTATGAGTTTAGAGTTTTAGCTTAGAGTCATAGCTTAGAGTTTTTTTTAGAGTTCTAGTTTAGTTTAGTTTTAGTTAAGAGTTTAGAGTTTTACCATAGAGTCTTAGCTTAGAGTTTTACTTTAAGTTATAGTTTGGTTAAGTTTTAGTTAAGAGTTTCGAGTTTTAGCTGAGTCTTAGCTTAGAGTTTTTGCTAGAGTTCTAGTTTAGTTTAGTTTTAGTTAAGAGTTTAGAGTTTTACCTTAGAGTCCTAGCTTAGAGTTTTTGTTAGAGTTCTAGTTTAGTTTAATTTTAGTTAAGAATTTGATATTTTACCTTTGAGTTTCAGTTAGAGTTCTAGTTTAGTTTACTTTTAGTTAAGAGTTTAACGTTTTACCTTGGAGTCTTAGCTTAGAGTTTTAGTTAGAGTTCTAGTTTTGTTTAGTTTTAGTTAAGAGTTTAGAATTTAGCTTAGAGTCTTAGCTCAGAGTTTTTGTTAGAGTCCTAGTTTATTTTACTTTTAGTTAATAGTTTAGAGTTTTACATTTGAGTTTCAGTTAGAGTTCTAGTTTAGTTTAGTTTTAGTTATGAGTTTAGAGTTTTTACCTTAGAGTCTTAGCTTAGAGTTTTTGTTGAAGTTCTAGTTTAGTTTAGTTTTAGTTAATAGCTTAGAGTTTTTGTAAGAGTTCTAGTTTAGTTTAATTTTATTTAAGAGTTTAGAGTTTTAGCTTAGAGTTTTTTGTTAGAGTTCTAGTTTAGTTTAATTTTAGTTAAGAGTTTTATTTTTTTTACCCTTGAGTTTCAATTAGAGTTCTAGTTTAGTTTTAGTTAAGAGTTCAGTGTTTTACCTTAGAGTTTCAGTTAGAGTTCTAGTTTAGTTTTAGTTAAGAGTTTGGTGTTTTACCTTAGAGTCTTAGCTTAGAGTTTTTTGTTAGGGTTCTAGTTTAGTTTAATTTTAGTTAAGAGTTTGATTTTGTACCTCTGAGTTTCAGTTAGAGTTCTAGTTTAGTTTTAGTTAAGAGTTTGGTGTTTTACCTTAGGGTCTTAGCTTAGAGTTTTTAGTTAGAGTTCTAGTTTAGTTTAGTTTTGGTTAAGAATTTAGAATTTCAGCTTAGAGTCTTAGCTTAGAGTTTTTTTAGAGTTCTAGTTTATTTTAGTTTTAGTTAAGAGTTCAGTTTTTACCATAGAGTCCTAGCTTAGAGTTTTGTTGAAGTTTTAGTTTATTTTAGTTTTAGTTAATAGTTTAGAGTTTTAGCTTAGAGTCTTAGCTTAGAGTTTTTGTTAGAGTTGAAGTTTAGTTTAGTAATAGTTAAGAGTTTGGTGTTTTACCGTAGAGTCATAGCTTAGAGTTTTAGTTAGAGTTCTAGTTTAGTTTAGTTTTAGTTGAGAGTTTAGAATTTTAGCTTAGACTCTTAGCTTACAGTTTTTGTTAGAGTTTTAGTTTAGTTTAGTTTTAGTTAAGAGTTTAGAGTTTTTAGCTTAGATTCATAGCTTAGAGTTTTTGTTGAAGCTATAGTTTAGTTTAGTTTTAGTTAAGAGTTTATAGTTTTTGCTTAGAGTCTTAGCTTAGAGTTTTTGTTAGAGTTTTAGTTTAGTTTAGTTTTAGTTAAGAGTTTAGAGTTTTAGCTTAGAGTATTAGCTTAGAGTTATAGTTAGAGTTGAAGTTTAGTTTAGTTATAGTTAAGAATTTAGAGTTTTTAGCTTAGAGTCGTAGTTTAGAGTTTTTGTTATAGTTCTAGTTTAGTTTAGTTAAGAGTTTCGAGTTTTAGCTGAGTCTTAGGTTAGAGTTTTTGTTGAAGTTGAAGTTTAGTTTAGTCATAGTTAAGAATTTAGAGTTTTTATCTTAGAGTCATAGCTTAGAGTTTTTGAAGTTCTAGTTTAGTTTAGTTAAGAGTTTAGAGTTCCACCTTAGAGTCTTAGCTTAGAGTTTTACTTAGAGTTGAAGTTTAGTTTACTTATAGTTAAGGGTTTAGAGTTTTAGCTTGGAGTCTTAGCTTAGAGTTTTAGTTAGAGTTCTAGCTTAGTTTAGTTTTAGTTAAGAGTTTAGAGTTTTGCCTTAAAGTCTTCGCTTACTGTTTTATTTAGAGTTCTAGTTTAGTTTAGTTTTAGTTAAGAGTTTTGAGTTTTACCTTAAAGTCTTAGATTAGAGTTTTAGTTAGGGTTGAAGTTTCGTTTAGTTTAGTTATAGTTAAGAGTTTATAGTTTTAGCTTAGAGTCTTAGCTTAGAGTTTTAGTTAGAGTTATTGTTTAGTTTAGTTTTAGTTAAGAGTTATAGCTTTAGCATAGAATCTTAGCTTAGAGATTTAGTTAGAGTTGAAGTTTAGTCCAAACTAGCATAACCACAAAATTACACAATATTTCATAGAAATACCAAAACAATAGGTTAGGTTAGGTCAGGTTAGAAGTTTGGTTTCTCCACGTTTAAGTTAGGTTAGATTAGGTTAGCTTATCATGAGCGCTCATGATAAGCTAACCTAATCTAACCTAACTTAAACTTGGAGAAACCAAACTTCTAACCTGACCTAACCTAACCTATGGTTTTGGTATTTCTATGCAATATTGTGTAATTTTGTGGTTATGCTAGTTTGGACTAAACTTCAACTCTAACTAAATCTCTAAGCTAAGATTCTATGCTAAAGCTATAACTCTTAACTAAAACTAAACTAAACAATAACTCTAACTAAAACTCTAAGCTAAGACTCTAAGCTAAAACTATAAACTCTTAACTATAACTAAACTAAACGAAACTTCAACCCTAACTAAAACTCTAATCTAAGACTTTAAGGTAAAACTCAAAACTCTTAACTAAAACTAAACTAAACTAGAACTCTAAATAAAACAGTAAGCGAAGACTTTAAGGCAAAACTCTAAACTCTTAACTAAAACTAAACTAAGCTAGAACTCTAACTAAAACTCTAAGCTAAGACTCCAAGCTAAAACTCTAAACCCTTAACTATAAGTAAACTAAACTTCAACTCTAAGTAAAACTCTAAGCTAAGACTCTAAGGTGGAACTCTAAACTCTTAACTAAACTAAACTAGAACTTCAAAAACTCTAAGCTATGACTCTAAGATAAAAACTCTAAATTCTTAACTATGACTAAACTAAACTTCAACTTCAACAAAAACTCTAACCTATGACTCTATGATAAAACTCTAAACTCTTAACTAAACTAAACTAGAACTATAACAAAAACTCTAAACTACGACTCTAAGCTAAAAACTCTAAATTCTTAACTATAACTAAACTAAACTTCAACTCTAACTATAACTCTAAGCTAATACTCTAAGCTAAAACTCTAAACTCTCAACTAAAACTAAACTAAACTAAAACTCTAACAAAAACTCTAAGCTAAGAATCTAAGCTAAAACTATAAACTCTTAACTAAAACTAAACTAAACTATAGCTTCAACAAAAACTCTAAGCTATGAATCTAAGCTAAAATTCTAAACTCTCAACTAAAACTAAACTAAACTAGAACTCTAACTAAAACTCTAAGCTATGACTCTACGGTAAAACACCAAACTCTTAACTATTACTAAACTAAACTTCAACTCTAACAAAAACTCTAAGCTAAGACTCTAAGCTAAAACTCTAAACTATTAACTAAAACTAAAATAAACTAAAACTTCAACAAAAACTCTAAGCTAGGACTCTATGGTAAAAACTGAACTCTTAACTAAAACTAAAATAAACTAGAACTCTAAAAAAACTCTAAGCTAAGACTCTAAGCTGAAATTCTAAATTCTTAACCAAAACTAAACTAAACTAGAACTCTAACTAAAAACTCTAAGCTAAGACCCTAAGGTAAAACACCAAACTCTTAACTAAAACTAAACTAGAACTCTAACTGAAACTCTAAGGTAAAACACCAAACTCTTAACTAAAACTAAACTAGAACTCTAATTGAAACTCAAGGGTAAAAAAAATAAAACTCTTAACTAAAATTAAACTAAACTAGAACTCTAACAAAAAAACTCTAAGCTAAAACTCTAAACTCTTAAATAAAATTAAACTAAACTAGAACTCTAACAAAAACTCTAAGCTATTAACTAAAACTAAACTAAACTAGAACTTCAACAAAAACTCTAAGCTAAGACTCTAAGGTAAAAACTCTAAACTCTTAACTAAAACTAAACTAAACTAGAACTCTAACTGAAACTCAAATGTAAAACTCTAAACTATTAACTAAAACTAAAATAAACTAGGACTCTAACAAAAACTCTGACATAAGACTCTAAGCTAAAATTCTAAACTCTTAACTAAAACTAAACAAAACTAGAACTCTAACTAAAACTCTAAGCTAAGACTCCAAGGTAAAACGTTAAACTCTTAACTAAAAGTAAACTAAACTAGAACTCTAACTGAAACTCAAAGGTAAAATATCAAATTCTTAACTAAAATTAAACTAAACTAGAACTCTAACAAAAACTCTAAGCTAGGACTCTAAGGTAAAACTCTAAACTCTTAACTAAAACTAAACTAAACTAGAACTCTAGCAAAAACTCTAAGCTAAGACTCAGCTAAAACTCGAAACTCTTAACTAAAACTTAACCAAACTATAACTTAAAGTAAAACTCTAAGTTAAGACTCTATGGTAAAACTCTAAACTCTTAACTAAAACTAAACTAAACTAGAACTCTAACAAAAACTCTAAGCTATGACTCTATGCTAAAACTCTAAACTCTTAGCTAACTAAACTAAACTAGAACTCTAATTAAAACTCTAAGTCTAAGCTAAAACTCTAAACCAAAACTAAACTAAACTTCAACAAAAACTCTAAACTAAGACTCTAAGCTAAAAACACTAAACTCTTAACTAAAACTAAACTAAACTAGAACTCTAGCAAAAACTCTAAGCTGAGACCCTAAGCTAAAACTCTAAACTCTTAAGTAAAACTAAACTAGACTAAAACTCTAAGCTAAGTCTCTAGGGTAAAACACCAAACTCTTAACTATAACTAAACTAAACTAGAACTATAACAAAAACTCTAAGCTAAGACTCTAAGCTAAAACTCTAAACTCTTAACTAAAACTAAACTAAACTAGAACTCTAATTAAAACTCTAAGTCTGAGCTAAAACTCTAAACTAAACTAGAACTTCAATAAAAAACTTTAAACTAAGACTCTAAGCTTAAAACACTAAACTCTTAACTAAAACTAAACTAAATTAGAACTCTAACAAAAACTCTGAGATAAGACTCTAGGCTAAAACTCTAAACTCTTAACTAAAACTAAACTAAACTAGAACTCTAACAAAAACTCTCTGCTAAGACTCTAAGCTAAAACTCTAAAATCTTAACTAAAACTAAACTAAACTAAAACTCTAAGCTAAGTCTCTATGGTAAAACACCAAACTCTTAACTATAACTAAACTAAACTAGAACTCTAACAAAAACTCTAAGCTAAGACTCCAAGCTAAAATTCTAAACTCTTAACTATTACTAAACTAAACTAAAATTCTAAGCTAGGTCTCTAAGGTAAAACTCCAAACTCTTAACTATATGTAAACTAAACAAGAACTCTAACAAAAACTCTAAGCTAAGACTCTATGCTAAAACTCTAAACTCTTAACTATTACTAAACTAAACTTCAACTCTAACAAAAACTCTAAGCTAAGTCCCTAGGGTAAAACTCCAAAGTCTTAACTATATCTAAAGTAAAGTAGAACTCTAACAAAAACTCTAAGCTAAGACTCTAAGCTAAAAACTCTAAACTCTTAACTAATACTAAACTAAACTTCAACTCTAACAAAAACTCTAAGCTAAGACTCTAAGCTAAAACTCTAAACTCTTAACTAAAACTAAACTAAACTAGAACTTCGACAAAACTCTAGGCTATGACTCTCAGCTAAAAACTCTAAACTCTTAACTAAAACTAAAATAAACTAGAACTCTAACAAAAAACTCTAAGCTAAGACTCTAAGCTAAAATTCTAAACTCTTATCTAAAACTAAACTAAACTAGAACTTCAACAAAAACTCTAAGGTAAAACACCAAACTCTTAACTAAAACTAAACTAAACTAGAACTCTAACAAAAACTCTAAACTAAGACTCTAAACTCTTAACTAAAACTAAACTAAACTAGAACTCTAACAAAAACTCTCTGCTAAGACTCTAAGCTAAAACTCTAAAATCTTAACTAAAACTAAACTAAACTAAAACTCTAAGCTAAGTCTCATGGTAAAACACCAAACTCTTAACTATAACTAAACTAAACTAGAACTCTAACAAAAACTCTAAGCTAAGACTCCAAGCTAAAATTCTAAACTCTTAACTATTACTAAACTAAACTAAAATTCTAAGCTAGGTCTCTAAGGTAAAACTCCAAACTCTTAACTATATGTAAACTAAACAAGAACTCTAACAAAAACTCTAAGCTAAGACTCTATGCTAAAACTCTAAACTCTTAACTATTACTAAACTAAACTTCAACTCTAACAAAAACTCTAAGCTAAGTCCCTAGGGTAAAACTCCAAAGTCTTAACTATATCTAAAGTAAAGTAGAACTCTAACAAAAACTCTAAGCTAAGACTCTAAGCTAAAAACTCTAAGCTCTTAACTAATACTAAAATAAACTTCAACTCTAACAAAAAATCTAAGCTAAGACTCTAAGCTAAAACTCTAAACTCTTAACTAAAACTGAACTAAACTAGAACTTCGACAAAAACTCTAGGCTATGACTCTCAGCTAAAAACTCTAAACTCTTAACTAAAACTAAAATAAACTAGAACTCTAACAAAAAACTCTAGGCTAAGACTCTAAGCTAAAATTCTAAACTCTTATCTAAACTAAACTAAACTAGAACTTCAACAAAAACTCTAAGGTAAAACACCAAACTCTTAACTAAAACTAAACTAAACTAGAACTCTAACAAAAACTCTAAACTAAGACTCTAAGCTAAAAAACTCTAAACTCTTAACTAAAACTAAACTAAACTAAAATTCTAAGCTAGGTCTCTAAGGTAAAACTCCAAACTCTTAACTATATGTAAACTAAACTAGAACTCTAACAAAAACTCTAAGCTAAGACTCTATGCTAAAACTCTAAACTCTTAACTATTACTAAACTAAACGTCAACTCTAACAAAAACTCTAGGCTAAGACTCTAAGCTAAAACTCTAAACTATTAACTAAAACTAAACTAAACTAGAACTTCAACAAAAACTCTAAGCTATGACTCTCAGCTAAAAACTCTAAGCTCTTAACTAAGACTAAAATAAACTAGAACTCTAACATAAAACTCTAAGCTAAGACTCTAAGCTAAAATTCTAAACTCTTAACTAAAACTAAACTAGAACTCTAACAAAACTCTGAGATAAGACTCTAAGCTAAAAAACTCTAAACTCTTAACTAAAACTAAACTAAACTAAAATTCTAAGCTAGGTCTCTAAGGTAAAACTCCAAACTCTTAACTATATGTAAACTAAACTAGAACTCTAACAAAAACTCTAAGCTAAAACTCTAAACTCTTAAATAAAATTAAACTAAACTAGAACTCTAACAAAACTCTAAGCTATTAATTAAAACTAAACTAAACTAGAACCCTAACAAAAAACTCTAAGCTAAGACTCTAAGCTAAAAACTCTAAACTCTTAACTAAAACTAAACTAAACTAGAACTCTAACTGAAACTCTAAACTCTTAACTAAAAATAAAATAAACTATGACTCTAACAAAAACTCTGAGCTAAGACTCTAAGCTAAAATTCTAAACTCTTAACTAAAACTAAAATAAACTAAAACTCAAATAAAAACTCTAAGCTAAGACTCTAAGGTAAAACACCAAACTCTTAACTAAAACTAAACTAAAACTCTAACTGAAACTCAAAGGTAAAACATCAAACTCTTAACTAAAATTAAACTAAACTAGAACTCTAACAAAAAAAACTCTAAGCTAAGACTAAGCTAAAACTCTAAACTCTAAAATAAAATTAAACTAAACTAGAACTCTAACAAAAACTCTAAGCTATTAATTAAAACTAAACTAAACTAGAACTTCAACAAAAACTCTAAGCTAAGACTCTAAGCTAAAAACTCTAAACTAAAACTCTAAGCTAAGACTCTAAGGTAAAACTCTAAATTCTTAACTAAAATTAAACTAGACAACAACTCTAACTTAAACTCTAAGCTAAGACTCTAAGCTAAAACTCTAAACTCTTAACTAAAACTAAACTAAACTAGAACTTCAACAAAAACTCTAAGCTAAGACTCTAAGCTAAGACTCTAAGCTAAAAAGTCTAAACTAAAACTCTAAGCTAAGACTCTAAACTCTTAACTAAAACTAAACTACACAACAACTCTAACTTAAACTCTAAGCTAAGACTCTAAGCTAAAACTACAAAATCTTAACTAAAACTAAACCAAACTAAAACTCTAACTGAAACTCAAAGGTAAAACATCAAACTCTTAACTAAAATTAAACTAAACTAGAACTTCAAGAACAACTCTAAGTTATGACTCTAAGCTAAAACACTCTATACTTTTAACTAAAACTAAACCAAGGGCTGGGTGGTTCTTTGGGAGCCCGGGGAGAGCCTTTGTGGGTCTGGAGGCCCTTGATGACCGATTGGTCCTTTGGGAGCCCGGTGGACATTTGAGGACCGGGGGGAGGGCCTTTGGGGGTCCGGGGGCCCTTTGGGAGCCTGTGGGGACCTTTGGGGATCAAAGGGAGGGCCTTTGGGGTCCGGGGGAGGCAGTTGGGAGCCTGGGGGACATTTGGGGACCGGGTGATGGCCTTTGGGACCCCGGTGGTCTTTTGGGAGCTCGATGGGCCTTTGAGGACCAGAGGAGGGCCTTTGAGGGTCTGAGGAGGGCGTTTGGGGGGGGGGGCTGGGGCTCTTTGGGAGCTTGGGGCCTTTGAGTACCGGGGCTTCCTTCGGGGTTGGGGTGGGGGATCGGAACCCTTTGGGGTTGGGGTAGAGGACCTCACAACACTGTTCAAATGGAACTTGTGTATTATAAGGACCACAGAGTTTCACCCTAAAATTCTCTTCTAAAACCTTTCCTAAAATCTTCTTTCAAAATGTCTCTAACTGTTTCATCGTAATAGTTCCATAAATTAGCTAAAACGGTTTCGCCAAAATTATCCCCAAACGGAATTTCAGCATGTTCCTTTTGTTTGGCATCCCTGCGCTGGCTTATTTCAATTATTTGGAAACCTTTTCGCGCGCTAAGATCAAAACATCTGCCTCGGAAACGATTCTCTTGTTAGAACTCCAAATTAATTTCCCTTTCATGAATCAATTCTCTTTAGAATAACAAATTAATTCCCCTTTCGTGTCAATCAATCAATCATGACATCATGTGTGATCTAACTGTTTCTCGGAGACAATTCTCTTTGAAAATGCAAAGACATTAATTAACTTGACGTCATCTGTCAGACATTAATTAACTGTTTCCCGGGAACTCATAACATTTGGCTTGGAAACAACAATAACAATACTATTTCTGGATCATAACATTTGCATCGAGCGTGCCCAAAACACACCTGGAGAAAGAGACCATTGAGAAAGAGGTCATTGACCCCATTAACCACATGTTCTCTCTAATGACTCTGTACAAAACAACAACATTGACCTTGACATGCGCTGAGGGCGTGCCAAAAACACACCTGGAGAAAGAGGTCATTGACCCCATTAACCACGTGGTTCTATGCCCATATAAGGTGTACTGATCGGAGTTATAGGGTCATCTCTACTTCAGAGCCCTCAGTGCAAGAGTTGTAAGTTATTCCCTGGGACATATAAGGTTTATATAGAAAGTTGTTCTAGAAATTTCAAAAAGGGCTCATTTGCTTGGATATTAAAATTGCCTTTTTTAATAGTCGAAAGTAAGTGGAGAGTAATTGACCCCCCTCCCACGCCCATCATTTCCCCAAACACATTCAATCAAATTTTAGTGATAGCCATTTTTACGACGTAGTTGAAAGTTCTGGAAATTATGTTTTTAAGGATGACAATCCCCCCAAAACCCCCAGGGAAAATTTTAATGTAAATTAACTTTATATGCCCTGGGGGCATATAAGGTTTTTATAGTTAGAGTTGTCGTAAAAAATTCAAAAGGGGCTCATTCAATCGGGAATTGAGAGGGCTAGTGCTCTTTTCAATAGTCGAAAGGGATTGGAGGGTAACTAAACACCCTCTCACGCACACCATTCCCCTAAACACATCCAATGAAAATTTTCAGATAGCCATTGTTTTCAGCGTAGTGGAAAGTTCTGGAAATTAGGTCTTTGAGGGTAAGAACCCCGCCTCCCCCAGCCCTCAGGGCAGGGGTTGTAAGTTATGCCCTGGGGGCATATAAGGTTTTTATTGAAACAATTGTTGTAGAAACTTCGAAAGGGCTCATTTGATTGGGAATTGAAAGGGCTAGTGCCTTTTTTAATAGTTGAAAGTAATGGGAGAGCGACCAACCATTTTCCCAAACACATCCAATCAAAATTTTGTGATAGCCATTTTTTTTAACGTAGTTAAAAGTTCTGGAAAGTGTGTCTTAGAGGATGACAACCACCCTCACAGCCCTTAGGGTAAGGATTGTAATTTATGCCTTGGGGGCATATAAGGTGTTCATTGAAAGTGTTGTCGTAGAAACTCAAAAAGGGATCATTCAATTGGAAATCGAAAGGCCTAGTGCCCTTTTTAATAGTCGAAAATGATTAGAAGGCTTGAAATTTTTATAGTAAAGATCGATGTGGTTATAATGAATTACTTTTTTGTTGTTGTTGCTGTTGTTTAGACCAGGACACTTCGTATCCGAGGAGCTTTCGTAGGAACTTTGAAAATGGCTCATTTGATTGAAAATAGAAAGGGCTGATGGGCTTTTTAACAGTCAAAAGTGATTAAAGGGCAACTAATCCCACTCCCACGCCCACTCATTTGCCTTTATGTTTAAAAACTAAATGTTGCCTTAAGATTAAATTAAAATGCACTGTGTTAATGCTAATTCCCAATAAGGCAACTCAGCAGTATCCCAAGAACGACTGAGGGTATTATGTTCAAACTTTTGGGGCTACTTCTGCTCTTAAAATTTAACCAAGTCAAAATAGCGTAAGTGTAGCCAACCTATTAAAGAAAGTATGCGGATTTTTTTGCGAATGGTAATCAAGTCTTCCATTTCAGGTCAACTAGAGGAGGTATAAAACTAAATTAAACACTATTATTTGTGTCCAGATTTTTCAAAGGGTGCATGTTGTTAAAAACTGCTGAAAATGTTTCTCCAACATACAAATAGTAGACCAAACTATAAAGTCTTAGAAAATCGAAAAGATTTAAATTATCATTTTCTTCTTCCCTGAAAAGACTCTGTCGATACAAAACGAAGAGAAATTAATTAAATTTTTTTTCCACAAAATAAGTTTTTCAAAGAAAAGTAAAGAACTCCATTAAACGAAAAATGGGCAAATCTAATATCAAATGATCTATCAAGCTCGAAACTACCACAAATCAGCATTGATAAATAAATGAAACCCAAAACGAACAGAAATTACAATAAATAACCTAGTCAAACTCAAAACGAGGAGAAATTAACATAAGTTGGGCACTTTACTGAACAAAATACAAATGAATTTGCATTGTCAGTTTAATATACATATACTGATATTTAGTAATCAAAATGTTAATATTATTTGATTTATTAAAGTTATAAAAGTAAGAACATTTATATTTTTTTCAATAAAGTGCAAATTATGTTCTTTCTTTGGAAAGGCATAGGGGTTTTGAGCCCAACTTATGTAATTTCTGCTCGTTTTGAGTTTGATTCAGTTATTTATGGTACTTTTTGTTCTTTTTGGGTTTCATTTATTTATCATTGCTGATTTGCGGTAGTTTCACGCTTCGTAGACTCTTGGATTTTATTTTTGCTCGTTTTTTTGTTTAATGGAGTTCGTTACTTTTCTTTGAAAAACTTAATTTGTGGAATTTTTTTTTAATTAATCAGATTAACGACTGTAGCGATAAAAATTTTATGACTGAGACAATTGCGGTAATGAAGCCTGGGGCCACAAATGTAATATTATACTTTAAGGCTATGAACTTACACCTTATAAGTTCTCCGATAGCGCCACTTATAGCGCTAAGGACTGTGCCATATGTAATTTTATGATTTAAAGCGGTGTACCGATCGCTCCAGTTCTTCCGGGGTGATTTTTCATAAGCTACTTAATAGGCTAGGCAAGCTATAAAAATAATGAGAAAATTAAGCTTATGATCACGCCACAGCAATGGGGAGTGAAGTAAATTTATGACCGAGCCACCCTCAATTTTTGAGAGAAAATAAAATGTGTAACTATATAAATTTAACCTCTTTTCCTCGAGCTATCTGGGGATGAATTACCTCTAATGTTATTTAGAAATCAGATCCGTGGGAGCGCTGCCTTGGAGGCGTGCAAACTAATTATCTGTCGTGAGACTAGATACAGACATACAAAATAAAATAAACACAAGTAGAAAGGCAATAGTTTTATTGTGACTTACATATTAGGTGTACAGCAGTGGTTCACTTCAACTGGCAACAATGGTGACTTAGATAACAATATTGACTGAATTGCAATGCCTGAGTGCCGAAATAATTCTGATCTTAATAATGAGAGAACGAAAAACACTTTTCTTTACTATATATCCTAAGTCCTGATCATGTGCCATGAGAGCTACCCCAAAATTGGCCCAAGTCCTGTGGAGGGGGCCGCTATTTTGTAATTATGTTCGCAAACACATTACATTATGCGGACTGTTCGTCCAATAATTTGTTTTAAATATTTCTGATGATTCTAACGTTCACACTCTCTTATAACCTAGACTTCCTGCGAAACATTGTATTTAGTAGTTTTTTTTTATTACCAATCTTCTTGGCGAAATTCAAAACCATCCCCCGTGACTATTGCCGAGTTTTGGCTGGAACTAAAAGGCAGTTTTTCTTTATGCTGATTAAGAATTCAGACTCTTGGTAACGGTATTTGAACTCAATTAGGGGACGTTTAATTTTTGTCGGAATTATCTTAAGAAAAGGGAATTCTATTTTTTTTATTTTAAATATATCAAATTTTACTCACGGTACATATTACCGTTCCCATTATTTAATGACGTCCCGTCATTAGGACTTGCTTGCCCTTGGGTTTTTGAAATATTCGCTATTTGTTTACTATTTTTCCTATTTAATTTTAATTGACATTGTATTATTGTATACTATTATATAAGCTTAATCAGGAGTGCTAAAAATTTTCTCTAGTAATTTTCTTATTTTATTATACATCCCTATCTAAAATTCATCTACCGGACTAAGATTATTCATGGTTCTAGCCTAGCTACTATACTAAAGATTTTTTTTCTACATCTAACACTGATTACTTTTACATTTCCAACAAGGTTGGGGCTATTCTACCTTTACATAAGATTTTTTTTTTATTTTGCTGACTATAGGGCACACTGCTTCCTATCTATTCTACATTAAATGAAAAGTACGCCAACGCTACACCTAACTGTCTGAACATCTAACACTGCATATAAGAACGATTTAAAACACACAATATTATGTTTACCACGTTCACTGGTAAGCATTAGGACACTTTCACTGGGGATGTTTGCTATGTAATATTAATAATAGAATATTGGAATTTTTGAGTTCTTGAAGTTATTAAGATGTAACATATATAAATTTGCACCTATTTCATCACCTACGTGTCTCATTAGTGTACTCAATCCTTCTGTTGTAAATTATGGTCCTTCACTCCTTTCGTCTTTGCAAAATTTTTAACGCACTTACAATATAGTTTCTTTTGGAACAGTTCGAGCATGGTTTTGTTCACACAACAAGCTTTCTTTAATTGTCAAATGGGAAATGATACTTCCAACTACAGGTGTGGGAATATGCTATCAGAGTTCATTTTCACCTGCTTCTTGATAGTTCATATGGTGCCTTATCGTTAAGGGGTCGAACACTGGGAGAGTGTTCATTTTCTTCTCAGCATATCATTTTTGGGATATTTTAAGGCACATAGAGAATGTATTTCTCGTATAAAATTGTTCATTCGTGCACTTAGGGATCACAGTTCTTTTATAAAATTATTCGTGCCTGGCTTGCGTCTATTAACTTTTGCGGTGATTCCTTGGTTAATCACAGGGGATTTGAAGTTTGGATTTGGAATGCGTCGACATCAAACTTTAGTGACTACTTCAACATATTGTCTTTAACTTGCGGGAGGAGTATATTGTCACTAAGGGGTTAATCACTGGGGTTAATTTTGGTTTCCGTAATTCAGTGGCTGGTTTCCAAGTCCGTTTGTCCGAAATTATCTCTTAACATTTATAGGATAACAGAAATATGAACTTTTCACATAGAGGGGCTAGGATGGATTCCGAGAGATGGGCGAAAGGTATTCGACGCGTGAGTCTGTGACACATAAATAATTTTTGGGGTCATCAAATATCATAACTATACGGTCATATGGTATATGGGTCCATAATGATTATCAAAGGCGATATTTATGTACTTATATCTTGGACTGGTCGATGAGGTTCTCAGGATTTATTTGATTATATTGTTCGATAATGCACTAGATACTGAGATTCAAATATAATGTTACCTGATACGTAATATGGTTCATGGTCGAGGAAACAACGATCAAAGGTAACTATTATTTTCGTAGAAGAAGCTGGGATGAAAATTGCCTGGAGTGTATGGTGTGTACTCTTCGTTGGTTGAGGTATGATGAAAATAGATGCTACTAGGTTGTATCTGCACTGGACTACGCATTGTAATAATCGATTTCCAATATGTCGATCCACTTCCTGTAATAAAAACAACGAGGCAGAATCACACGTTCTTTAAAACAAATGGTCATAATACATAATAAGCAATATTATTGGTTAAAATAAATGGTTAACGTTATACTACAAGGTAATATCAAGCATATGCCAATGTTAATATGCATATATTGTTTTTAACAAACTGGCATTGTTATTTCTCTTATATAAGAGATTACTTCTCTTAACCTTAAGTAATTTCCCTTATTATTTTCCTCGGCATACTTTATTACACACAATTTAACTTAATCTTTCTCAGCACTCATTTTATTCTGTATTAGATTTAAAATAACCATTTAAATATAAATTACGCTACATTATTAAGTTTGAGGTCTAATTTTACAAATTATTTCATGCCTGCATTGTTCACGCACGTCCGTGCTGTTTAAGAAACGCATGTTGCAGCGTCATAGCCCCACGGTTTTACGTAGACGACAATTACAATGAGGGAACAAGATATAGCAAGGACGAGTGGAGACCTCTATACCCACTCGTTTTCTAATTTCTTCCCTTTTTCTTGGCTTAGGCGTTCTCATGGGGTTCCGGGATTAACTTCTGCATTTCAGCCGTTTCCCCGTGTTCTTCTCTTGGTTTTCGCCTTCTTAGTCTCAGGATTTTTCCATAATTAAAATTCAATAAGGTTCTTATGGTGTGGGAAGTCGTGAATACGGAACATACGGTAAGTAGTATGTTCCACCAGAAATTGGTTGAGAACAATCCGTATCTATTATCCACATAAGTTAATATCTGGTCTTCATCTGTAAATAGGGGGATCTGGGAATCTAATGCTTCTCTTATTTTTGTAAGCCTTAATGTCCCTTTATTCTTTTCTATTTTGGACCATATCGAGGTTTTCATTTCCTCATTTTCTATATTGGGAATAGTGTACGACAGGTTAATTGCCTTGAAGTTGGTTATTTTTGGACTTATTATCTTTGTGCTCGTGGTAATTAACGGCGTTCGAACAGCTGACTCTTTAGTTACAAGTCGACATCCTTGTTTTATAGTTATCGTACCCACATTTTGTAACAGTAATTCTCTTTTGTAACTTGGGTCTATTCTTTCTGTATTATTATAACAAGACAAAGTTCCAACAGTTTCTCTTGGAACAGAAAATAACCAAAGATCATTTCTAAGGTGTATGAATATTTCTCGCTTAGTACTTCCTATCACGGCTTCTTTCAGTTCGACTGGATACATCGTACTGGAATGGTACGGGTAGACTTTTTATATTAAAGGAAATTATTCGAATTAATTATATGCAATATGACTTTTTAATTAGAATTTGTTTTCGGGAACTGATATATGTTGAACAGACGGTATCAGACGGTTTTGATTCATGCGAAGCCATGATATATGTTGAACAAAATTTTTCTATAGCGTTTTTATAATTGTATGATTTTTTACTTGTGAGCTAAAAGTTTTAAATTATTATTCCTTTATGACGCCTATCCATTAAAATCTTTTAATCCTGTACTATTTAAGTGTAATTCTATCTATCAGGTTTTTTAACCGTTCTACCCGATTGTGTCGTTAGTTTCTCCTCGACTTCTTGCGGTTTTTTCTTTTTCGGTTTTTCTAGCGAAATAAGATCAAACTTTTTGTATTGTTTTTTTCAAAAATTCTTGCCCTTTTAATTTTGTTTCCTTCGCGTGTGCGGCTGCTGAAGTCGGTTTTGATTTCCCTCTTTCTTTAACTACTATATGGTCTGATTCGCCGTCAGACTCTTCGGAACTGGTTTCCGATGATTCTGTATTATAAGTTTTAGAAGTTGCACCTCGCATTTTTGAGGTATCACCTCCCCTTCCTTCGTAAATTTCTACTCCTCTGGAAGTAGAAGGTTTATTCTCTAAGTCCTCGCTTTGAGTTTTCAACTCGGGAGATTTGAAAGATTCTTGAGAGCTTTGAGAGGAATCAAGAGTTTTTGCGGGGTTACTCCACTGTTTAAATGCCATGTCTTCAGGGGGATGGGGCATTTTTTGCACTAGTGTTTCCCTCCATGAAGTCCATTGTTTAGGTTTGACCTTGGACACAGTTATACCATTATATTGTCCTTGCTGGTCATCCTTGGGAGTTTTATTCTTAGACAATGTACTTTGACTCGTTTTTATTGGGAAATTTATGAAATCCATAGCTTCTCGCAGATTTGTTTTAGTTGAATCTTTGGGAGGAGTTTTCTTTACAGTAATACCCGGAGTTTCTACAGCTCTGTTCAATTCTTCCTGCAATGACAGGGGCCTTTCTATTGGTGTTGCAGGGGAAACCATATCGTCTGGAAATCTTTTGGGGGGACAAGGGGTCGAAATTCTATCAGGGAAAAATTGGGTTTTTGGAGATATTGTATAATCTAATTCTCCTGCGCTCTCCGATAATGAACTTTTGGGGCTTTTTGGCGTTTTTATTCTCACTGGTATTAAGGATTTTCTTTTAGGAATAACTAGATTTTTCATACCTAAAAATTCTTCAAAGTTTTCCTCATCGCTCTCATTCTCGAAATAGTCTTGCTTGAAATTAAAGGGTTTTAGCTCTGCCAATCTTGATTTAGGGGGCTCATTTTCTGCATCTGACAAATCAGTAGAGAAGGGACGCGATACCCATCTTTCTGGAAATTTGGCTCTTTTTATTCGGCTAACATGCGCCTTGTAAGTTCTTCCACTACCGGGGTTCTCCGTTTTAAAAGTATAATCGTTATCGTACTTTTTGACTATTCTGTACGGTCCAGAATATATGTTGGAAAGTTTTTTGCCTTCCGTTATTGCCTCGTTCTTTAGGAAAACGCAATCTTCTATCTTGAAATCTATGCTCCCCTTGACTTTGGGTTGGTTTCTTAGCTCTTGACTTATTTTGCGTTTTTCCAACTCTTGTTTTACTATTTTATAAGTTTTCCTCATCCTATTTATAAATTCTTGTTTGTAATCCTCCGAGTTATTGTAATATTGCCGGGATTCAATAATCTCGTCATACAGGATTCTAAAATCACGACCAAAAAGTAAATAAAAAGGGTTGTCTTTTGTTGTTTCTGTATAAGCAGTATTGATTATGTTAGATAAATAAGGTAAAGAATTGATCCCAATCGTTCCTGTTGTCTTTTGTATAAATGCTTAATACATTCGAAAATATTTTATGCCTATGTTCTATTTTACCATTAGCTTGTGGGTGATATGGTGATGTCAGCAATTTCTCTATGTTAAGAAAACTCATTAAGTCTTTTGTTACTTTTGAAACAAAATTGCTTCCGTTATCACTTAAAACCTTATTTGGAAATTCCAAATTTTAAAAATAATTTCGCTAACGCCTTACTTGTGACAGAAGCGCCTTGATTTTTTAAAGCTTTTGCAAAAGTAAATCCGAAAAGTGATCTATAACTTAAAGAACACAGGTATGACCTCTGTTTGAAATAGGTAATCCTCCACTGGTTCCATATAAATCAAATGAGACAATATCGAAGGGGAATCTCGCTACCGGGACTCTTCCCATAGGAGGATTAGGATAAGCTTGGGGTTTTTTTTTGCACGCTTCGCATGTACTTACGAATTCCATAAGTTTTGCTATTCCCGACGGCACGAAATAATATTGTTTTAATTTATTGAAAGTTTTCGTTACTCCAAAGCGTCCACCTATCTCTGAATGAAAATATTCGAAGGCAAGTATTATTAAGTTTTGGGGTAATACAGGTATTATTGATGTTTGGTTTCTATTTGCTTCAGCAGTCACGATTCTACATAGTATTTCTTTATCAAGATCATAGTAAAAATTATCTATCTCTTTTCTAAGAGTTTTGAATTTATCTGGTAACGCATCATCATTCACAAAATAATTAATAAGCGCTAAACACATTTCGTCCTCTTTTTGATTTCTTTTTATATTTTCTAAAGACAAAGGACAATAGTTATTCTTATTTTCTTTTACTGTGTCTTTGACTTTGTTTTTATTACATTTATGTTTGCTCTTAGTATTGATAGCGTTAACTTCATTTTCCTCGGTTTCCGACGGCATATTTTCTGGGTATCTACTCAAAAAGTCGCAAGCTGCATTTTGTTTACCTTTTAAATATTCGAATTCGTAATCTAGGTCTTGGATTTTCGTAATCCATCTAGCTAGAATTCCCGTGGGGTTTTTAAATGTGCGCAGGTACTGCAAGCTTTCATGGTCTGATCGTAGTATAAATTTTCTACCGATTAAATAGTGTCTAAATTTGTCCAAGTGGTGGATTATAGATAATAATTCTAAGTTTGTGGCGGAATAACTACTTTCACCTTTTGATAAAGTTCTACTCGAATAGCATGTAATTTTTCCCATTTTTTTGATTAGAAGGTCCTTGTAAAGGATCAGGGTTTCCTATGGGAATTATTCACGAAAGAATAGCCCCAATGCCTTTTGAACTAGCATCGGTTGTGACCACAAATTGTCCGTTTTCAAAATTAGGTAGTGATAATATTGGTTCAGAAGCGGGTGCCTTTTTGAGACGGTCTAGGGAAGTTTGAGCTTCCTGGGACCAGGTAACATTTTGGGAGTTCCCTTTAGTTAACTCCGTGAGGGGTTTCGCAATTTGGGCGTAATTGCGCACGAATTTTCTAAAAGTTAATTCCTCTTAACTCTTTCATAGTTCTAGGGGGTTTGAGGTTTTCAACAAATTTTATTTTGTGAGGGTCTGGAGATATCTCTCCTTGCGTCACCACTACTCCTAAAAAATTAATTTTAGGTTGAAATAAATTTACTTTTTCAGGCCAGCATTTTAACTTGCCCTGTCTGAATTTCTCGAACACCTTAGCTAATGTTGCTAAGTGTTGTCCAGCGTTTTCTCCCACGCATATGACATCATCAACGAAATGAATGATATTCTTTAATCCTCTTAACAGGTGTAATAAGGGTCTACATAGCGCGCTTGAACTTGTTTTAAGTCCAAAAGGTACTCTTAAGTATTTATATGAACCACATTCAGCCGTAGAAAACGCAGTTTTATAGACATCTTTTTCGGCTATTTTCACTGGGTGGTAGCCTTGGGTAAGATCCAAAGAAGTAAAGATTTTGTTTTTGCTTGAAATAGAGTCAAGAATTTCATTTATTCTTGGTAAAGCAAATTTATTGCTAACTACTTGTTTGTTAAGGGCTCTATAATCTACTACAATTCTAAGATCACCATTCTTTTTTGGTACTAAGATCACTGGTGCGCTATACGGACTTATACTTGGGCGAATAATTTCATTTTTTTCTAATTCATGAATTTAATTTTTTAACCATTCTTTATGCTTATACGGCACACGATATGGCTGTTTCGCGACAGGACCACCAGTCGTTAAAATTGAGTGTTCATAAAATGGTATCAGTCCGATGTCATCTTCAGATGCGGAAAATACATCTTTGAAATTCCATAATAATTCGCATAATTTTTTCTTAAGTTCCAAGTCCGTAATATGATCCATATTAAATTTGTTTAAAAATTGCGATTTAGTTAGAGGATATTTGTTATTAGAGGTTTTAATGCCGTTAACTAGGTTTCTTTTAGAGTTTTCCCATCTATTTAAATCATTCTCCGATAAAACTTGGATTTGAACTAAACACGTCTCCTTTTTTATTGTAATTGTATCATTTTCGTGGTTATTAGTTACCCAACAAAAACCTTCTCCTTTGTCGTAAAATATGATCTGTTCTTCGCATAGCAGATTTTCGGGAATATCATTTGACGGGATCGCGAGCCATATTTCGGATTTGCTATCCACTGGTTCAATCATCTGTGATATTTGAATTTTTTGCGTCGTTTTGGGAGGGACTTTTGTTTTTCTTATCGTGAATCCGTAATAGTTCTCTTTATTTTCATTGTCTATTAGATTCATATTGGCGCTATGCTGCGTCATTGCGGTATCTTGCGGCGCCACGTTGGGTTTTACTATGTTTTTCCATAATTCCGCTATTTTCTTGATTTCGTTTTACCTATACTGCCGCATATCTCCTATTTTGATTTTCGCAGATTCAATCCACTTATTATTTAAATTTACTTCATCTCTGCGATGTCTCTCAGAATAATTGAACAAATTTATGGTTATGCCATGTCCTCCTTGTGAGACATGAGGTTCAAAAGATTGCGACATTAACCGCCAGAAATTTTATTTACTGTTACGTCCTCTTCGTAACCTCTGTTTCAATTTCTTAAGGTAGAAATTCCTTCCCCTACCTTAGCCGGGTAGACAAGCCTTTCGTTTGCCACGTCTATTAGTACTCTATTAGACCTTAAAAAAATTGCGCCAATAATGGCTTCATACGGAAAGTTATCGCATATTATAAAATTTGTCGGAAAGATTCTATTATCCCTTTTTACGTTAAGGCGAATTGAACCTTTCGCATCCAATTGATGCCCTGTCACGCTAGTTAAATTGGGATTATAAAAATTTCTTTGTTGTCTAATATGCGGAGGCAACATATCAAATACACATGAGTTTATAATGTTCGCGGTAGCACCAGAGTCAATTAAGGCTTTAAAGTAAACATTTGCTACACAAAAATTATTAAATATAGGTAACTTGTTCTTACTATCACTACAGGACGGTACTACTAGTGTTTTGGACCTATAAAACGTTCTAGGCGCCCTCTGGGTCCAATTTATATTCTGAGGGGCCTGAAACGTTTCCCTGGGGATTTATTTCATGCGTCGGTGCCTGCAATAGATATTCGGATATGTTTGTGGAATCTCTAGCCGTGGCAGCGCTGGCTGCTGGCGCTGACTGCCAATGCCGTCGGATTGAAACGTTTTCATTTCCCGTCGGCCAATTAACTATTGGCCGTCGGCTTGAAAAATTTGTATTGTCCGTCGGCAAATTTTCGGGATTTCTATATACCATTCTCGCATTATATTGGCTTTGGAGAGTATTTGGGTTTTCAAATCGGTAATTAATTTGTCTATTGGGGGGAGGATTGTACAAATTTGGTTGGCACGCGTTGTAAGGTACTGATTGCCTCAATCTTCCCTGGCTATAGCCTAGTGCACTACTGGTGCTAAAATTTGTTCTTCCGAACAAATGGTTGCCATAATTTTGCGTACTACCGACAGCAATTCTTGGTGTGTGATTGGGGACATAACGGCACTCTCTTGCGAGATGCCCAGCGCGATTGCAAATATAGCATCTTATTATTGTAGGGTTATTTTCATAACTAATTTGTTTGACAGGCTGAAAACGTACTGTTTTCTGCCTAGCGGGTTCTTGCGTTTTATTTCTTTGTGGCACTGGGGAGTTATCCCTTGAAAAGAAATTGGGAGACGCCTGATCGCCCTTGAAAGTTAGGCTCGCGTTTGATTCGCCTAGGCTATTTATTTTTGCTTTACTGTGATTAGCCACCATCGTATCAACTTCGATCAATCGATCTACATCCTGAACTGCAAGATCCAACGTCTGAATATTTTTGGATATTACCATTCTATATAGTTTTGGGGTTAGCCCTGTCAAAAAGGTATTTAGTATGACTTTTTCATACAGTTCTCCTGAACCTTTTCCGTATTTTGCCTCTACTGAAATGCGTATATTATCAAGATATTCTCTTATGTTTTGTGAATGGTCAAAGCATACCATTCCGTGTTTTAATTTATTTGTGGAACTGGTTTCGATCAATCTATCTTTAAATGCCGTTAACAATTTTTCCCCCGTATTTATTGGAAAGCTGGCGTCATCACCTATAGTATTTTCAATTTGCTTTAGAAAGGTTAAGGCCTGTCCTTTTAATCTTAATAGAAGCATGTCGACTAACGTTTCTAGCTCTGTTTTTGTTAATTCTACAAACTGGGCCAATTGGATGTTAAATTCGTCGATATCTGATTGTTCATTGTACTGCGGGATAGACTTTGCTATTTCTACATTTTTCGCGACCAACTTTTGCGCCATTAATAAATCGCTTAATTCGTCTGACATTGTTTTTTTGCGTTTGAATAACTCAAAATAAATTTATTATTTTACTTAACCTATTTTTGGGGAGGCTATTATCTCCTATGAGATAATCTAAAGGGTTTTCCTATAATAGCTTATCGGCAATAGGTCTAATCACTTTCCTTATATGTCTGTATCTGTCCAATGATTAAATTTAAATTATAAGGTTTATAGCATAACTAGTTAGTAAGTTTTCCTCCAATTTCCGACCGCGCCATGTGTAGCGAGAAAATTTTATGACTGTCCTAATTGTGGTAATAAAGATTGACCGCGTCACCCTCAATTTTTGAGAGAAAATAAAATGTGTAACTATATAAATTTAACCTCTTTTCCTCGAGCTATCTGGAGATCAATTACCTCTAATGTTATGTAGAAATCAGATCCCTGGGAGTGCTACCTTGGACGCATGCGAACTAATTATCTGTCGTGTGACTAGATACAGACATACAAAATAAAATAAACACAAGTAGAAAGGCAATAGTTTTATTGTGACTTACATATTAGTTGTACAGCAGTGGTTCACTTCAACTGGCAACAATGGTGACTGATATAACAATAATGACTGAATTGCAATGCCTGAGTGCCGAAATAATTCTGATATTAATAATGAGAGCACGAAAAACACTTTTCTTTACTACATATCCTAAGTCCTGATCATGTGCCGTGACAGCTACCCCACGATTGGCCCAAGTCCTGTGGAGGGGGCCGCTATTTTGTAATTATATTCGCAAACACATTACATTATGCGGACTGTTCGTCCAATAATTTGTTTTAAATATTTCTCATGATTCTAAAGTTCACGCTCTTTTATAACTTAGACTTCCTGCGAAACATTGTATTTAGTAGTTTTTTTATTACCAATCTTCTCGGCAAAATTCAAAACCATCTCCCGTGATTAGCGCCGAGTTTTGGCTGGAACTAAAGGCAGTTTTTCTTTATGCTGATTAAGAATTCAGACTCTTGGAAACGGTATTTGAACTCAATTAGGGGACGTTTCATTTCTGTCGGAATTATCTTTAGAAAAAGGAATTTTATTTTTTGTATTTTAAATATATCACATTTTACTCACGGTACACGACTGGTATAACGAGAATCCTCTATGGTATTATCATTACCTTAAATGATATTACTAAAATATTGCAAGTTATTAGCAAAATCTTACATATAAAAAAATATTGTCAGTTACGGTCAAAACGCGTCTGCTATTACCGAAGTGTAATAAGGTGCTGTTAAAATAATGTTACATATAAACAAAAATTAACATAGTGCTATCAAAATCGTTTCTGCTACTATCAAGATTATCAAAATCTTGTCAAATATTGTCCAAACCTTACCTGATATTATTAAAGTCTTGCATGATAATACCAAATCCTGTTAAATATTATAAAATCTTGTATTGCATTATCAAAGTCTTGTGAGATATTATGAGAAACCTATCTGGCATTACCTAAATCTTGTAAATTATTATTAGAATCTAGAATACTATCTAGGTACTATCAAAAACATTATCAAATATTAGCAAATCTTGTGTTGTATTATCAAAATCTCACCTAATATAAAGATAATCCTCTGTTGCTTTATCAAAACCTTATGTGCTATAATAAAAAATCCTATTAAGCTATTAAAAAAACCTTGCATGGTATTATCAAAATCATATCAGATATTAACAAAATATTTTCTAGTACTATCAAAACGTGTCTAATATTGTCAAAACCTAAAATTGTATAATCAAAATCTTTTGTGCTATTGCTAGAATTTAACATAGAACTATGAAATTGTATCTGATATTAACAAGATGAAAATTTTACAAAGTATTATCATGATGTTGTGCTGTACTATCAAAATCCTGTCTGATATTATCAATCATATTACACTAAACTAATCAAAATTTCGACTGGTACAATGAGAATCCTCAATGGCAGTGGTCGGCAAAGTGCGGATCCAGAGACTCATGTGGCTCTTTGACACCTTAAGTGCGGATCTGGCACAAATATCCACGGAAGGCACAATAATATTTTCATTATAAAAATTGGTAAGGAAAAATTGCATCTTATTTTCAGAATTAAAATTCTTGTATAAATCGAGAACATGTATCATTTTTTGTTTAATCTAAATTACAAGAACATAATTAAGCTAAATAAACAGAATTAAAGAGTTATCATTGTCTTCTAAAACAACTAAAATTAGAAAATCTGTTTGAATATAAACACATAGCATATGAAAGATCTGAAATTGGTTTTGGCTTTATCAATAGCAGTTAACAAGTCTTGTGGCATAAATAATTCAGCACAAGTTTCACCTTTTGTAAGATTTATGTCATATTCAGGCTCTAAAGAGGAACTTTTGGGATTTTTTCCACTGAAAGGTCTGACACTTGAGAAGATATTGCAAGCGCTATAATTGAGTGTATGGACAATCATCATATTCCCCTCGATAAAATTGTGTTAGTTTCAACAGATGGGGCCAAAACCAAAACCGGCGTAAGAAAAAGTGTTTGTTGCTATTTTAAAGAACAAATTTATAACAAAATACTTGTTTATAATTCATAAGGAAGTGTTTCATGTGCAAAAATTTCCAGAAGAAATTTGTAAATTTAAGGAATTAATGGTTACAACTATCAACTCAATTTTAGCTATAGCTTTTAGCAATAATCAATTCAAAGATTTTTTATTTGAAATGGAGAGTGAGTACGCTGATCTTATGCTTCATAGCAAGGTAAGTTGGTTATTAAGAGGGGACAATTCAAAACGTTTCACGTCCCTTTTTACAGAGATTATTAATTTTCTCCTTGAGAAGGGCGTTCAATATCTAGAAATAAAAACGATTAGTGGATCCAAATCTTGTATGTCATGGTAAATGTTTCGTATCATCTAAATCAGCTTAATTTTAAACTATAAGGGAAAGGATACTTAATGTTTTCAATGTTAGAAGAAGCGATAACATTTAAAAAATATCCATTTTTACTCAGAATACTGAAAGGGAAACATTGTTTTACTATCCAATCCTGCTGAAGCATCGCCAAGAAAACAAATCCTCTATTGATAATTACCATTTTAAAACAATGATTTTCAAATATGCGGGAAACTTTTGTTAGAAAGTTCCAGAAATTTAGAAACATCAGAACAACTTTAGCGTTTGTCAAAAATTCTCTTAATGCAACAATAACCGAGTTGAAATTTTTCCCTTTTGAAATTGACATTTTTAGCTTTGAAATAGAGTTTCTGGATTAAAAAACAAGGAGAATAGGCCCTCTAAATTCAAATGTCTTTGCGTTGAATTGAAAATAGTGGAGAAGAAAAAAAATTTGAACGACCTGGAAAACGAAGATACGAGCAGCTTCAACACTTAGAATAGTATTCCTGAATCTTATGATCAGCTGAAATACTTTGTGTTTGCCATCCTTTCCCTTTTAGGTTCTGGATATATATGCCAACAATGCTTTTCAACCATGAACATTGTCAAGAGTAAACTGAGTAGTCCTCTTTTTGATGAAAACTTGGAATCATGCCAAAATTAAAATAAATAACATACAAACCTGACTGACTCAAACTTTACAAGGAGATGCAAGAGTATTCTTCGCATTAATAAATATGTATTAAGTGTGAAACCTAAATTTGTTAAGTGTCCCACTTATTTAGTCCAAAAAAAGTTCACTGAACAAGTAGATTTGGCTCCAAATTCTCTACAAATTGATGTAAACTTCATATCTATCTCTTTGGCTAATAAGTTTGCCGACCATTGCTCCATGGTATTATCATAACCTTAAATAATATTATCCAAATCTTGCAAGCTATAAACAAAATATTGCATTGTATCATCAAAATCTTACCTGACATTAACAAAATATTTTCAGCTACAATCAAAACATGTCTGCTATTACCAAAACCTAATATGGTGTTGTTAAAATCGTGTTAAGTATTAATGAAACTTAACATAGGGCTATCAAAATCGTATCTGCTATTGTGAATATTATCAAAATTTTGTCAAACATTATCACAACCTTGCATGACATTATTAAAGTCTAGCATGATATTACCACATCTTGTTAGATATTACAAAATCTTGTCTTGCATTATCAATAATAATTAATTTATTACCCACTATAAAAAAGAAGCGGAGTACATCAAGAACAAAAAAAAAAACAAAAAAACAACAAAAAGCAAACTGGCACACTTAAAAATTATTTACATAAAACGACGTAAATTATGGTGCACAGTAAGACCTGCAGGTAATGACAGCTTTCCCGCAGCACAGTCACTTTTTCCCGTAAATCAGAAGGGCCAAATCGCAATATTAGATGCCGGTTCCGGAGTCACGGAGGGAGGCACAAAAGGTACCGAGAAAATTTAAATTAATAAGTCCGGAAAGATTTCAGATCGTTGGGCTTCAGAATTGGAAGAAAACCAGATAAAAAAAAGAGTAGAATGATCGCAAAATGAAGAATATAATTTCCCAAGCGCTTTTCTATTGTACCTCCCTCTATATGCAACAGTTTTGAACATCCTATCTGAATTTTTTTTTTTTTTTGCATTAGAAACTGTCAGAGCCCGAAGTGTTTTGAGATTATTAGTAATGTGAAGACCAAGCCACCGAAAAGAAGAGACACAGGGAATAGAGAAAAAACCACAGTTGAGAGGGAGACTCGCACACGAATTAAATGAAATATATTCGCACTTATCAACGTTCAACATAAGCCCAATCCGTCTGAAATGTTCTAAGATCCAGCTGACAGAATGTGACAGCCCAGCCCTAGAACGAATGACAAGGAGAACATCGTCCACATAAGCAAGATAAGAGACATCAATTCCATCAAAAATGAAAGTCGAAGGCAAAGATAAAAGGATAGGAGCAATACATAACTTAAAAATAGTGGGAGAAAGCACACCACCTTGACGGACCGCACGCCGAAGAAGCACCTTTGAATCAGAAACTGCTCCATTACATTTTACCCAAATAAAAGAGTTAGAATACCTGTACCGTAACAAAACAGCAATAGAAAGGTTAATATTGTTGGAAAAAAGGGAATAGAGTTCATGTGAGTGGACTATACTATCGAAAGCTTTCGAAAGATCAAGAGCACAGATATGAAGAGGAGATTTATTATTAGCAGATTGCAACAGTAGGGAAGCTAGAACACGATGGGCGTGCTGACATCCCAGCCTTTTTTGAAAGCCATATTGGTTTTCACCAAAATTAACAATTTCTGAAATGAAAGGGAGAAGAATATATTCAAAAATTTTGCTAAGATTGCACGAAACAGTAATTGGTCAATAAGATCTGCACTCTGACGAAGTTTTTCCACGCTTCAAAACCGAGGTGACTGTGCCACAGAGAAAACTGTCAGGAACCATAGAATTAGATAAACACATCTGAAACAGTAGTTGAAGGTGATCTATCAAAGTTGGGTAAATTACTTTTAGATGGTAAGAAGAAATTCCGTCTTGATCAGCAGAGCTAGATTGCATGTTCTTAATAGCTTGACAGAATATTAACAGTAGAAACTGGTAATACATTACTCTGAGAAATACGATTAGGCAAATACGACGCAAGAAGATTACTAAAAAGCTTTTCAACTTCCCGTTTCACCTTGCCGAAAATATCATTATAATACAATGAGATATTATGAGCATCCTTTCTGGTATTACCTACTTCTTGCAAGTTATTATCGAAGTCTAGAATGATGATAACAAAATCATGTCTGGTTCTATCAAAATATAATCTAACATTGCCAAAATCTTGTATGTTATTATCAAAATTATACAAGTTATTAACAAAATCTTGCATGGCATTATCAAAGTCTTATCAGACATTAAAAAACTATTTTCTGGTACTATCAAAATGTGTCTATTGCCAAAATTTAAAATGGCATCATCAAAATCATGGCTGCTATTACTAAAATTTAACATAGTGCTATAAAATCGTGTCTGCTATTAACAAGATTGTCACAATGCTGTGTCGTAGAATCAAATCTTGTACGATATTTTCAAACATCTTACACTAGACTACCAAAACATCGACTGGTATAAGTATACTCCTTTATGCTAATACCAAAACCTTAAGTAATGTTATAAAACTCTTCCATTTTATTATCAATTTCGTACCTGATATTAACAAAATATTTTCAGCTACAATGAAAACGTGTCTGCTATTACCAAAAACTAATATGGTGCTATTAAAACCATGTTTTTTAAGTTTCAATAGAGAAACTTAACATAGTGCTATCAAAATCGCATCTGCTATGATCAAGATTATCAAAATCTTGTCAAATATTATAAAAACTTTACAGGGTTCTCGTTATACAAGTCAATATTTTGATAATGTAGAGTAAGATGTTTGATAATATCATATAGGATTTTTATTTCAAAACGCCAGTGGTGGTGATTTAAAACCAGTTGAACCGATGATTAAAACCGAACGATTTAAAACCACTGGTGGTGTGCAACTACCATCACCTTTAAGTATCCTGGAAATAGTGAATAAAGACTATGGATCAGATGAGGAGGGATTGGAGGATACTAGTCCCATACAACTGGAGTCGCAAGAAGTAATTTCTTAAATTCTCTTTAGTGTAGTTCACATTTTAAAATAATTCTTCTATATTTAATTCCTCTGCCATGACGAAATTATTATAGCTTTTATTTAAATCTAAAAGGCTTTCAATGAAAAAAAAAAAAAACTGTTGAAAATCTGTTGTCAAAAAAAGTGAGATGGGATTTGTCACAATCCTCCTCGTTCTTATAGACATTCACAAAAATAGAATAGAGTCCGAAACTTATGTAAATTTTTAGCTATTCTCTATAATTAGACATCAATGTGGCTTAAGACTGGTTCCCACCAAAATCCTTTCGTGTTAAAATTCTGCGATTATCAATTAACTTTGAATGAGTGAGAATCTTTTTTTCACAACTTATACATATGCATAGGTTTTTGTGTGTATGAGTGAGTGGTCTATAAGTGAAAAATGGTTTGCACATCGACCTGAAGGTATCGAGATATGTATATATATATATATATATATATATATATATATATATATATATATATATATATATATATATATATATATATATATATTATATATATATATATATATATATATATATATATATATATATATATATATATATATATAAATATATATATAAAATTTACTTAATCTCACTAAATGAATATTATGATAAAATAATTTAGTGCTTAAAACAAGCAGAGGCGACTGCTGTTCCTCTAGAAAAGATTAAAGTTAAAACTAGAAAACCAGAATGGGTTTTGGACTCAGAATTAAAATTTGTAAAGAATAAAGCTAAGTTTTGGCTAGAAATATGGGTTTCTTGTGGTTGGCCAAATCGAGGAGTTGTCTTCGATCTGAAGCAAAGTACCAAAATTGCTTATAAAAAAGGTTTGCGGTAGTCTAGGGTATCAGGTTTTGATTTTCCTGGGTCAAAAAAGGAGTGGTCTCATGTTCTGAATTCGGATAAGCTTAGTAGTGAGTTTTCTGAAAGTCCTATAGCAGTTCATACTTGGGTGTCGTATTATAATGATATTTTCGGCAAGGTGAACCGGGAAGTTGAAAAGTTTTTAGTAATTTTCTTGAGTCGTGTTTGCCTAATCGTATTTCTCAGAGTAATGTATTACCAGTTTCTACTGTTGATGTTGGTCAAGCTATTAAGAGCATGCAATCTAGCTCTGTTGATCAAGACGGAATTTCTTCTTATCATCTGAAAGTAGTTTGCCGAACTTTGATAGATTAACTTCAGCTACAGTTTCAGATGTGTTTTTCTACTTCTATGGTTCCCGACAGTTTTCTCTGTGGCACAGTCACCTCGGTTTTGAAGCGTGGCAATACTTCGTCAGGGTGTAGTTCTTATCACTGTATATATAATTAGCAGTATGATCTTTCCCTGTCTCACCGATTATAAAAACCCGGACCGAGGTGTGAGTGCTCCAGAGAACGTATAAACATAAGCGACATTAGATCTTTTCACGGGTAGACAAGTCAGATTTCTCTTGAACGCGAAACTTGACTTTAACGTTGGAACACTAAATTTTGAAAAAACTAATTTTAAATTAATTTATTCCAATACATATATGAAAATCAGTAATTAGTAGTGCAATGATATTATTAGATGTTTTTAGGAATTAAAAGTAGGTTTCGATGTCTCAAATTGGTTTTAATGGCATTTTGAGAAAGTTTCTGCCAAAATACGTGTTCCAGGGTAATTGGACACTAACGGCAGATCAAATGAGAGGAGCTGTTATATACATTTATATATATATATATATATATATATATATATATATATATATATATATATATATAATATATATATATATATATATATATATATATATATATATTATATATATATATATATATATATATATATATATATATATATATATATATATATATATATATATATATATATATATATATATATATATATTATATATATATATATATATATATATATATATATATATATATATATATATATATATATATATATATATATATATATATATATATATATATATATATATATATGGATATATATATATATATATATATATATATATATATATATATATATATATATATATATATATATATATATATATATATATATATATATATATTATATATATATATATATATATATATATATATATATATATATATATATATATATATATATATATATATATATATATATATATATATGACCCCTTGCCGGGGTCATAAATACAGGCGGAGGAGGAAGAAGGCCCCTCAAATGTACACTCAAAAGGGCCCACTGGTTTGTCCACAAGTTCCATGAGTTGCAAACCTTCTCCCAGCAATGGGTTAAATTGCATGGTGATGCAGAACACCATCGCGGGAGGATCCTCTATAGGAGGACAACTGTGGCAGGGCGTAAGATCCAGATCTATGGACAACGGCCTCTGCAAAGGGCTGCCTCGACCTTTTCGGGGTACCTGCAAGACTGGGGACCTTGCGGTCAACTCTATTCCCACTTGAGGAGTGGCGCCCCTCGAGGAAATTATAGCCTAGTAAACGACACAGCATTCGCACGGGATTCTGACTAATGGACAATTCTTCTGGGATTGGTATGTTTTGATGGGCGTCTTTGGGCTGAAAAACCTCTTCCTAGCTAATTTATCTGTTACGGGTTGCCTCCCCGTAGTAGCATAATATTTGTAGGCATGAATATATAATGAGTCGGAGGTAATAGGCTTGAGATTGTCTGTGCAGGACTTCGACTCTTGTTGATAGAAGAGCATCGCCAAGTGCTGAAAACCATGTTGTGACCAAGATGGGCCCAGGATTGCACAAAGCCTCCATTCATGGAGGTCCCAGGGACTTCTTGCTGTCCGGTTCTAAGCCGGCTTAAGCACTTCGGTGTAGACTTGAGAAGATATGTGATCCCCGTCCTGCACTGGTATCCGGGATCATTGCTTTTCCTGAGGCGAAAAAAATTTCAATGATTTAAAGAACATGAAAATTGGAACTTGGAATGTTACGACATTAAAAAATGACTATTATATCGACATTTTGACTGACGAATTCAGACGATTCGAACTGGATTTATTAGGAGTTTCAGAAACTCATATCCCAGGGGTAGGAAGCATGAAATTAGGTGATATAGAATTTGTTTACTCAGGCAGGAAGGATGGGGTACATAGACAGGGAGTAGGACTCATGATGAATAAGGAAGCTGCTAAGTCTTGTTTAGGCTGGGAAGGTATTAATAATAGAATACTAATTGCCCATTTTATGACTAGAAAGTTCAGGGTATCAGTTATAGTAGTATACGCCCCTGTAGAACCGACTGATGGAGATACTAGTGACTCAGATGAATTTTACTTACAGTTACAGGAGCAAATAGACAAGGTCCCAGGTAGAAATATGATGTTATTACTGGGAGATTTTAACGCCCAGGTTGGTAGAAATAAGGATAGATGGTATCCCAGCTTAGGTAAATTTGGTGTAGGAAAAGAAAACAGTAATGGATACAGACTTTTGCAATTTTGTAGGTATAACAATCTAGTTATAACCAATACGGTGTTTGGTCATAAAATGGCTCATAAGCTAACATGGTATTCACGTGATGGTAAGACAGCAAACCTTATTGATTATGTTATAGTAAACCGAAGACTGGCAGGATCAATACAAGATACTAGGGTATATAGGAGTGCTGTTATTGATGTTAAAAGTAAAGATCACCATCTAGTAGTGTCAAGGGTTAATTTAAAGCTGAAATATCGGAAGGGTAATTACCTCCCGGGAAGTTATGATGTTAGTAGACTCCAGGATGAGAATTTGAGAGAAACTTTCCAGGAACAGTTGAATACTAAACTTGAGAGTTTAAAATTTGATAATGTGGAAGATGGTTGGAATAATTTTAGAAAAATAATTTGTGAAGTTGCTGAAGGTGTATTAGGGAAGAAAGCTAGAACTGCAGCTAAGAATATTAGTGAAAAAGCTTTATGTTTAATAGAAAGGAGAAAGGACTTGTACAAGAATTATCTGAGTGATAGATCGCATGAAAACAAAAGAAATGTAAGGAAAGTGGAGAAAGCATTGAAATATGAACTAAGGAGGTGTGAAGTGGAGGCCATGGATAAAATTGCCGAGGATTTAGAAGATGCAGCTAGACGGCATAATAGTAAAATATTGTACTGGCACGTTAACAAATTGCGAGGTAGTAGTCAATCCGGACTTGTCCCAGTTAAAGATAGGAATGGGGTGGCAATTAGCGATAAGGAAAAAGCTAAAACGAGATGGGCCGAACATTTTGAGAACTTGCTTAACCGAGATAGAGTTGCAGGAAAAAATATAGAGGAAAATGAAAAGTTTGTGATACCTTGGATGTGAAGGAAGATTTGTTTTGTGAGGAGGAATTAGCAACAGTACTAAAAGGATTAAAGAATAATAAAGCTCCAGGTGCTGATAGGGTAGTAAATGAGTTTCTTAAATATGGTGGCTGTGAGGTTAGAAATAAGTTATTGAAGATTATGAATATGATTTTTGAAAAAGGGGAAGTACCTAACGATTTTAGGAAAACCTTAATTAAGCCACTTTATAAGAAAGGTGATAAAAGTGAGTGTGGTAATTATCGAGGCATTAGTCTGGTCTCTGTAGGTAGCAAATTGCTTAGTAATATGATACTTTTTAGACTGAGAGATGCTGTAGACAAAGTTTTAAGAGAAGAGCAGTGCGGTTTTAGAAAAGGTAGAGGATGTGTTGACCAAATTTTCACTCTTAGGTTAATAATTGAGAAGTGCCTAAGTTTTCAAACACCTTTGGTCCTCAGTTTTATAGATTATGAGCAAGCGTTCGATTCTGTTGATAGAGGAGCTTTAGTAAAGGTTTTATCCTTGTATGGTATACCAGACAAATACATTAAAGTAATTAGTGCTATGTACGAGAATAACACTGCTGCGGTTAAAGTAGGAAATGAGGTTAGCAGCTGGTTTTGTATTAAATCAGGAGTTAAGCAGGGTTGTGTTCTATCCCCCTTTATATGGATTATTTTGATGAACTTTGTTTTAAGGAGCACAGGAAAGGCAATGGGAGACCACGGAATCAAATGGGGAGGAAAAAGTCTCCTAGACTTGGATTATGCTGATGATTTAAGCATCCTAGATGAAAGTGTGAGCAAAATGAATGAAGTTTTAGAGGTTTTGCGAGTTCAGGGTGCTAGTATTGGTTTGAAAATTAATGTTAGGAAGACTAAGTCACTAAGGCTAGGAATAAGTGAAGATGAAAAGGTGACGTTGGGTAATGAAAATATTGATCAGGTGGGCAGCTTCACTTACCTTGGTAGTATTATTAGTAAAGATGGTGGGAGCAGTGAAGATGTTAAAAATAGAATAGCCAAGGCTCAGGGTGTTTTTTCACAGTTAAAAAAAGTCTGGAAGAATAGGAAGATAAGTCTTCAAACCAAGATTAGAATCTTAGAAGCTACAGTGATGATAGTGGTCAAATATGGCTCTGAAGCATGGACGCTTCGAAAAGCGGATGAAGATTTGCTAGATGTTTTCCAGAGAAATTGCTTAAGGATTGTTCTGGGTACCCGGCTGACTGACCGTATTTCAAACAATAGGCTATACGAAAAATGTGGTTCAATACCGCTTTCTAGGTCTATAATGAAAGAAAGGTTGAGGTGGTTAGGGCATGTTGTGCGGATGAAGGATGACAGATTGCCAAAGATTGTTCTTTTCGGCCAACCATCTAGGGCTAAACGGAAAGCAGGTCGTCCCCGTCTGGGGTGGGAGGACGTCATAAAGAAAGATTTAAAGGAAATGGGAACTTCGTGGGCGGGTGTAAAAAGGGAGGCTTTGAATAGATTGGGGTGGAGGAGGAGCGTGCGTAGCTGTGTTGGCCTCAGGCGGCTTGGTGCTGCGATGAGTTGTTAGTAGTAGTAGTAGTAGTAGTAGTATATATATATATATAAACATATATATACTACAAAACTTTACGAAAAAGAAAGTTTTTTTTTAAAGAAAAGTAAAGGCCATTTTAAACTTAAGATCAGTAGAAATAGAAGCCTACAATAACTCAAACTCAAACTACCAGAAATTATTATTAAAGAATAAAAATTTTTATTCTTTAAAATTTTGGATCTGCCACTAAAATGTGTGATGTCCTTCAATTTTCTGAAAACTCCCTAAGAATTTTACGAAAAACACTTCGTAACAGACGTTTGATATTTTCTTGGATAGGGCTATTGTGGCAACTTTTACCACAGCAATCAATAATTAGATGGTCTCAATCAGGAACCCTTATCGCTATTAAATAAAAAAAAACAAGTTTTTTTAAATGAAAGTAAGGAGCGACATTAAAACTTAAAACGAACAGAAATTATTCCGTATATGAAAGGGGCTGTCCCCTCCTCATCGCCTCGCTCTTTACGCTAAAGCTTTTTATTGTTTAAAAAAATAGAGTTGTGAGAAAGTCAAACTTTAGCGTAAAGAGCAAGACCTTGAGGAGGGGACAGCCCCTTTCATATATGGAATAATTTCTGTTCGTTTTAAGTTTTAATGTCGCTCCTTACTTTCAGTTAAAAAAACTTGTTTTTTTTGTTTAATTTTTGAACGTTTTTGAATAAATGTAGGTTTTGATCTTGGCTCACAGTACATGAATAATTAAAACAAAATTTTCATATTAATTTACTTTTATTTGGTTAAATGGCTTTCTCGAAACTTGTTTCATTTTATTTACGAACGTTTTTATTAGTAATAAACATACGTAACTTACGAATTAACTTACGTAACGAACTTCTATATTCATATATTTTTATTACGTATATTAGGGGGTTCGCCCCCTAGTCAATACCTTGCTCTTTAAGCGAAAGTTCGAATTTTGTTCCAATTCTTTAAAAATGACCGCTTAATCACAAAGGCCGTTAATTAGAATAAATAGCTCTTATCAAAGTACTAAAAAATCTCTGGCTTAAAGAGTGAGGTATTGACTAGGGGGTGAACCCAATCATATATGTAATATTTTCTGTTCGTTTAAAGTTTTGATGTTGCTGCTGTTGCAGTTGAAAAACTTGTTTTTTTATACTTAATTCCTGATCTTTTTTTAAATAATGCTGGGAAGTCCGGCGTCCCCTTCATAGCAATGTCCCTTCCCCCATAAAAACCTCCTTCATGGAAAGATCCTCCTACATAACCCGCGACCACAGGCACGTACGCAGGAATTTTTTTTCGGGGGGGGGGGGGCAATCTGTTTCGGGGGGGGGGGGGGCAAATCCTTCAAACGCATTATTCTGTGAGAAAAATCAGAAAATTATTGGAAAATGAAAAAAATCGTGAGATTTCGGGGGGACCGGGCCCGGAGGCCCCCCTGCGTACGTCCCTGCCCGACCCCCCCTCCACTACCAGGAAAAATCTCCCCTGAAAACGTCTGTACTGTATACTTCCCAATAACCAATACTATATGTTAACATTGGGTAAAGTTCATAATTTTCAGCCCTCCTCCCGGGAACTTCGGGGGATTAAGTCATCCTAAAGGACATACTTATAATATTTTCGAACATGTTGAACAAAATGGCTATCTCAAAATTTTGATCAGGTGCCTTTGGGAAAACAATGAGCGTGGGAGGGGGCCTAGTTGCCCTCCATTTTTTTTTCACTTAAAAAGGGCACTAGAACTTTTAATTTCCATTCCAATGAGCCCTCCCACGATATTCTAGGACCACTGGGTCGATACGATCATCCCTGGGGGAAAAAAAATAAATAAATACGCACCCGTGATCTTTCTTCTGGCAAAAAATGTAAAATCCAACATTTTTGTAGATAGGAGCTTGAAACCTCTACAGTAGGGTTCTCTGATACGTGGAATATGATGGTGTGATTTTCATTAAGGTTCTATAACTTTTAGGGGGTCTTTCCCTCTTTTTTCGAAAATCAGCCAAATTTTCTCAGGCGCGTAACTTTTGATGGGTAAGATTAAACTTGATGAAATTTATATATTTGAAATCAGCATTAAAATCAGATTCTTTTGATGTATCTATTTGTATCAAAATACCGTTTTCTAGAGTTTCGGTTACCATTGAGCCGGGTCCCAATAACCAATACTATATGTTAACATTGGGTAAAGTTCATAACTTTCAGCCCTCCTCCTGGGGGCTTCGAGGGATTAAGTCATCCTAAAAGACATAGTTATAATATTTTCGACCATGCTGAACAAAATATCTATCTCAAAATTTTGATCGGGTGACTTTGCGGAAAAAATGAGCGTGGGAGGGGGCCTAGTTGCCCTCCATTTTTTTTGGTCACTTAAAAAGGGCACTAGAACTTTTAATTTCTGTTCCAATGAGCCCTCCCACGATATTCTAGGACCACTGGATCGATACGATCACCCCTGGGGAAAAAGAACAACAAAAGAACAAAAAAACAAAATACAAATAAACACGCATCCGTGATCTTTCTTCTGGCAAAAAATGGAAAATTCCACATTTTTGTAGATAGGAGCTTGAAACCTCTACAGTAGGGTTCTCTGATACGCTGAATATGATGGTGTGATTTTCATTAAGGTTCTATAATTTTTAGGGGGTCTTTCCCCCTTTTTCAAAAATCAGCCAAATTTTTTCAGGCGCGTAACTTTTGATAGGTAAAATTAAACTTGATGAAACTTATATATTTGAAATCATAATTAAAATCTGATTCTTTTGATGTATCTATTTGTATCAAAATTCCGTTTTTTAGAGTTTCGGTTACCATTGAGCCGGGTCGCTCCTTACTTACAGTTCGTTACCACGAACTGTTTGATCTAAATTCACAAAATGCAAAGATTTTCAAACAGAGGTGTTTATTCTTTAAAGTTCAGGAAAGGTCTGCCCATTTCATACGAAAACATTGATTGAAAAAGAAACTAGTCTAATCTCGGCTCTCCGCCAAAACAGGTAAATAGCCTTTTTCAAGTTTCACAAGAACTACAATCTGAGAAAATAAATATCACGAAGTGAAAAAAATGATAAACCATCCAGTGGCGGATCCAGAGGGGGGTGCCCCCTCCTAACGTAGTCTAAAGTAGTGTAATTTACCTAATTAACGCAAGTTTGCATTAATTAAACTTGCTCCTAACGTAAGTTTATCGGATCAACCTATATTGCGCCCCCCTAAGAAAATCCTGGATCCGCCCCTGAAACCATCACATCTATTCCACCAGTTATTAGAAGAAACAAAATTTCCTTATTTTCACATATTTCATGAACCCCCCGCCCCCTTTTTAGAAATCATACATAGGCCAATCAGTTAAGTCCACTGTATATAAATAATAAACTAAGTCAAAATTTATATATAAATTAAGTCATACCTGTAAGACGGGACAGTTGCGAACCGCTTGGTCGCCTCACCAAGTTTCTTTCTGCTTTCGCAATTACGAATAATACAATTTCGAACCATTTCTCATTGATTGACGCATGCAAACTAACCTGCTAATGCATCAATAAGTGGGAGGAGCTTTTTGTTCGCACCGAGAATGAAGAGCCAGAAATCATTTGCGGTAAGCTTACTGCCTAATTATATATACAGTGGTTCTTATCGACCAATTACGTTTCGTGCAATCTTAGCAGAATGTTGGAGTATATTTTTCTCCGTTTCACTTCAGAAAATATAGATTTTGCTGAAAACCAATTTGGCTTTCAAAAAAGGCTGGGATGTCATCACGCCCATCGT